>CM043708.1:39344617-39605870 GCA_023969325.1 Oryzias curvinotus | reverse complement strand
TCCTTTGAAGAGACCGACTTTCCCGTCGATCTTTACGATATGTTTTGCTGAAACACAAAGGACAATAAAGTTACACAAATTTAAAAAGGTATCGATAATTTATGCACTGTGAGGAGTGGTTAGCTCTCTTGCCCTCAAAGCAAGAAAGCCCCGGTTCAAGTCCCGGCTGGGGACCTGGACCAGAACCCAATGGGTGTTTGTGTGGAGTTTGCATGTTCTCCCCGAGCATGCGTGGGTTTACTCCGGGTCTTCGGCTACCTCCCACCAAGACATCTCTAGGTTCATTGATTAAGCGAGGGTGTATGAATCTACGTTGTTCCAACTTTTAAAATATTTCTGAAAACTAAAAGAATATAAAAAAATCTCATTTTTCCATGATGTGACTTTGACATGTTGGAGCCAGACTCCTGAGATAAGAAAAAAACCAGCAGTGATGACTTTGAACTGGACTTTGAACTCCAAATCTGAATTTGGAGTTTCTTTGGTAGCCATCGACAGTCTGCTGCCCCTGTGGGTCACCGACCCGCCTCGCAGAGCTGTGCTACAGCACCGACCCCTTGACCTCACAATGATTGCAGGTCAACTGGAAACGGACAGTAAAAAAAAAAAAAAGAAAGACAAAAACTGAGTTTTGGGCGGAGCCAGTGACTGCAATTACACAATTACATGCTGAGAAAGCAGGTAGATAAGTGCAAGTTATCTAAAGTTAAAGTCCTGCACCTAGATGTGTCATACCTGCTCCACCCCGTCTGTAACCACAACAGCAGTTGCTGCCCTTCTATGGTGGGAAATCATCAAACACAACATTTAAGAGGATTCAGTTCCTTTATTGTCATTTCACCACAGGGATTAAACAAAACCTGTGTCTCTAGTCCCGGGCCAGCCGTTTACAGTGAGAAAGACAGGAAGTAAGAGACATATCAGTCTGATATATTATGATTCCTATTGATTTTTGCACAGAGGAGAATATATCACAGTATTGCACAGTCACATGATTATTGCACAGAAAGGTTGTCCGTGGATTTTTCTTTTCTTTTTACAATGATCTTCCAGAGTTCAGCAGTCTGACTGCTTCTGGGAAGAACTGTTCCTCAGTCTGGTGGTCCTGCAGCCTCCTGCCTGGGGGGGGGGAGCGGGGAGAACAGGGGTTGTGAGGGGGGAGTGGGCTCGTTTCCTGCATCTGCTTTCATAGATCTCGGTGGTGGTCTGCAGGCTGCAGCCCACAGTCCTCTGCGCGGCTTCAGTCACTCGTTGCAGAGCTTTTCTCTTCTGTACATTTTTTTTTAAAATAGAAGCTTTCCTTTTTGTTTGGTCCATTTAAAAAAATGTATTTCTGCTTATCTGGATATTTCAAAGTAGGGATTATCAAATATTTTGTTTGTATATTAACCAAACACTAAAAATGGAGCAGCCTCTAGGCTACAGCCTCCCCAGAGGGACTCTTCTTCACGGGTTTTCTTGTGTGAACAGAAGCAGTTGTGTCCCAGTAAATACACAAACTGATGTGATCCTGCAACTATAATGAAATTATTGCTTCTAACTGAAGTTTGTAGAGGTGGGTGACGAGCATTGTAGTTGATCCCAGCCTCTATAATGACGTTGGCCCCCTTCAGGTCTGTATTTCAATCAGGCATGTTAGACCAGTGTTTTTCAACCAGTGGCACACTGGTGTGCCGTGGGATATTGCCCTCATTAACTGATCTAAAAACATTTTCCATCTCCAGGATTTCAGCTCTTTGTTCATCCAAACAGGTCCTGATAAAACACTGAGTAGTTAGGAATATAAAAGATCATAAAATACTTTTTTCTTTGTGTTTATTTGATTCTATTAAAGACATTTTGATAAGAATGACGGTACCGCCGCGATTTAGCTGTAGCTTCAGCTCTGTTTTTGGAAAAGTCCCGCCCCTTTAACTGTCTCCACCAATCATTCTTGGAGGCTTAATCACATGTCATCAGTCTGACCAATCAGAAGTGGTTAAAATTTTCACTTCCTTGTTTCAATTTAGCTCAAAAAGTCGCTCAGTTTTAACAAAAATACCAGCTAAAGCTCGTCTTTAGTGGTGTAGCTTTCCACAGAATCCGGTGTCAGACCGTGGAACTAGAGAACAAAACAATGAAGCTCAGAGACGCTAGTCTTTCTGCATTCAGCGGATTTTCGGCCCTACATCTCCCATGATGCATTGGGTTACACTGACTGTCTTAGCGCACAATGAGTCTCTCCTCTTAACGTCTTAAAACAACAACGAACACACATAAAACAGTTTTTGAATCTTCTAACTTAACTTTTATTACATCTTTTAGAAAAAAAACAGCTGCAGCTTCCAGCTTTTTCTGCCACAATTATCATGAAAATGCATTGAGATCATGGAGGGACTGTAGATCAAAACAGACTATGAGCTTTTCCTTTTTTATTTTTTTGGATGATGGTGTGCCGCGGGACTTTTTTTTTAAGGTTAAAGTGTGCCGTGGCTCAAAAAAATGTTGAAAAACACTGTGTTAGAGCAAGGAAAGAAACAACATGTACAGGGTGGGGGTCCCAGAGGAAAGTCCCCACTAATTTCAGTCCTAATAACATAAAACACAGGAGACCTGGACTCACCATAAGAAAACAGGCCGGGAAGATGCTGAACCTGTCTGCCAAACAGGTTTCGACCCAGGGTGGGAGGGAGGGGCTCATGTCCAACCTGGTGACACAAACAGGAATCGTGTCACGCATGTACATGCTAACCTTGTGGCATGTATCTGTTCATTTCCCTCCATTGTAGTCTTTAAATGAAGCAGTGATGACAAGCCTATTTTACTCCTAAAGCACCTTCCACACATTTATATATTTCACTTGTACACTCTTGTTGATAATGTGATGTAACGTTTGTCTAGAAAGTATAAATTTAATATTTTTAACAAACCTCCTAAAGATAACAGTGTTTAAAAACCTTCTAAGTCACTGTTCCACATTATTTCGTACAACAGAGTCTAAAGAACTGAAAATGGTTGTTTGTTGAGTTTGCTGCATTAGGAGGTCATTTGTACTGAATTCCAAAGCGATTCCAGTCAAAAACATCTTAATAGGTCAAGTTCCATTTGAACATAGGACCATTTATTTTGAATTGTGTTGCAGTTTTTGGAGAGCTTCTGCTTGAATTTCTTTACGGATGTCAGATTAGCCTCTCAGTGCTGCGGTTTGGGTGTGAACTGCCTCCCACCCTCAGAAATATTTTACATGAGGATGCTCCAAAGGTTCTGAATAGGGTTGAGGTCAGGGGAGGATGGGGGCCACCTTTTATGCAGCATGAGGAATACCGTGATCATGCATGAAGAGGAGTTTGTTACACTAAGCACGGTTCTTCTTTTTGGACCACAGAAGGAAGTCCTCAGTCAGAAACACCACCTAGTTTTCAGAGGTCATGTTCACACCTTCAGGGACCTTAAAGGGGCCAACAAGCTCTCTCACCATGATTCTGGCCCAAACCATGACTCCGCCACCTCCTTGCTGAGATTGCACCCACTACTCCATCCGACTGACACCAGGGTTGCACGGCACTCCTCAGTGAACAAGACTGTTAGGAAATGAGTCTTCATGAATGTCTGGGCCCACTGCAGTCCTTTATGTTTGTGAGTGTTGTTTATGGGGCCGAATAGAAGGTTTGTGTAGAACTGCAAGCCTCTGGAGGATCCTACACCTTGATGGACTCCAGAGACACCAGCAGCTTCATATCTGTGCTTGCTGCTTTGTGATGGTATTTCAGCAGCTGCTCTGAGTCGCATGTATGTGTCTGACATAAACCTTCCTCATTCTGCCTTCATCTGCACCAACCTGTGTTTGAATCAGCCACAAATATTCTAATATTACAATGATCACACTTCAATTTTCCTGAAATATCTGAGGTTTTAATTCCTTGTCCGAGGCATTTAACTGTTTCAGGCTTTTCCGGTTATCTGGCAAACTAATGATCACAGTGAGATGGATGTCAGTGATCCAAAAGAGCCTCGAGACACAATGTCATCCACAAGTTAAACTGAGGAACAAAGATTTTGTTTTCCTTTTTCAAACGTAAATACAATTTGCATAATAATTTGGAACTCATTATCTGCAGCAAGTATATGAATTTATGACAAAAATGAAGCTAAATCCACCAATAGAATGAAGTTTGAGGCTAGAGCAACAGCAGGGCTCGCTGAGCCAAGTGACATGCAGAAATACTGTTCATGTGTGGAACACAGAGACGGCATGTAAAAGAGAAACCCACGATGGATGGAGGGATGGATGGATGGATGGAGGGATGGATGGAGGGATGGATGGATGGAGGGATGGATGGATGGATGGATGGAGGGATGGAGGGATGGAGGGATGGAGGGATGGAGGGATGGATGGATGGATGTCACAGACCAAAGCAGCAGCAGCTTTCAGCTTCATGAGGATGCAGACACTAAAACACAGCTGTAGCTGCTGTGCAACGTTAAAGCAGAGACTCATCAGTCTGCCTGCATGACATGACACAAGCGAAGAGCTTCAGTGATGCTTTCAGGGCTGACATGCATTGCCAGGACTTGACCCAAAGCAAAGAAATCAAAGAGGAACACATTCCGTTTCCCAGCAGCCCAACTCATTTGAAAATATGGAAGTGTTTTTTTTTTTTTTTGTCAAGCTTTCTGTCAGAGGACCAGAGAGCAGCTGCCTGCATTTCCCCACCTGAGCATGAATAGCTCTGGTAGAATGAGATTTCCTGTCGTTTTCTGATGTTTCGGGGGCGCAGGATGGAGAGCACGGGCGTACATGACGTCATTACGTAAAAGTGGAACCATCAACAGTCGTTTATTTTAGAAAAGCCGTGACATTTTGCTCGACAAAAATGATGGTGGAGGCTGACGGACTGTTTTCCCGGGCCTCCGTTTCCCGCCTCCAGGTCGTCGCGGCAGAGCTCAGCGCAGAAGCCCGTCATGACTCGACCGTCGACGGCGGGTGGAGGAGTCACGTCCCCCGAGCGTTTCCACGCAGTCACGGCAGCTTCAGCGCGAGGACGCCGTGGGTTGGAAGTCTTTAACTGATGTTCAAAACATTCTACTTTTTCATTAAACAATAAAATGACAAAGTGGGCTCGAGGCGGCCGGTAGAGTTGAAGCGGCTCTCGTCTACGGCGTGTCGGAGGAAGCGGTGAACTTTACCCGACCGTCACCGAGCGGACCTCCTCCTCCGCCGAGCGGGCGGCACGGAGCAGAAGGTCACGGGGACGGAACAGGACCAGGGAGCGGCGCCAACGCGCGTGCAGACAGTCATGACAGTTTTTTTAATTACATTCGTAATCACAACCATTTCAGATGTTCTTTGCGAAACCATTACTTTCTTTTTCTGCCGCGCGAGCCATCGATGGTCGGAGACATTTGCATGGAGACCGGCGGTCTCTTCTCATTTGGTTCACGAGAATTTAAAGATACTCATAAAGCCGAGACCGGAACTGTTAGCTAGCGACTCTTCTCTTACCTGGATGAGAACTTTAATGTACATAAGAGGATGAGAGAGGACGGTGAGCCCTGATCCCAACAACACTTGGCCGCAAGTGTCCGCCATCTTTAGACAGGGGCACTGACAGGAAGTCCCCTTGGCTTTCAGCGCTGGAAACTCAGGAGATCACATCGGTCCTGCCCCCTAGCGTTTGCAAACAGTACAGCGATTGGTGCTGCCCCCTAGCGTTTTGCAAACAGTACGGCGCCTCAGCTACTCGGCGGTGAGGAGTGATGACTTTCATGGCTTCTACTTACTGCTCTGAAGTAAGATCTGCACTAAAAAAAGGAAAAAGATTAAAGATAGAATTCAATTGAAACTTTCTTTCACACACATATACACACATGAGCAGGTTAAATTTGGAGAGAATATCATTGGAGCGGCGAGGGACAACAGAGCAAATATGATTTGTATCCTTAATGTGTTCAAAATGAGGACGACTGCTGGTTTGATACTCATTCTGAATCCAGTTCAAAACAACATTTTTGTTTGTGCAATTTTCCCGAAATTGATTTCGGGAAAATTGCACAACCATGCCACCAGCTTTTGTTGACCTTTGACCTTGGGAAAAGGCAGCCATCTTGAATCTAAAAAAGAAGCACATTTATTTCCAGATACAAACAAAATCTCGTCCTAGGGATTTTTATAGATCATCTCGTGACTTCTTGGGCATAAATGGCAAGCTACTAGGGGTGAAACGATACGCTAAAATCTCATTTCGGTTCGATTCAGAGTTCCTTAGGGCTCGGTTCGATACGTTTTGGTTCGGTACGGCTGTTTAACAAATCTGCCTGATATGAACTGCTATTTTATAAAGTATTATCTTATTGTTATTTATTGTGTGTGTTTTGCTGTCGGACACCTGAATTTCTCCCTTGGGAGATTAATAAAGCTTTAATCCATATATTTAGGTATTTTTTCTGTACATAAAGCCAGAAAATAATTTCTTACAAAATGCATTTATTGGTTTTATATAACAATAAATAAAACTGACCTCTGTAGGTGATCTGCTTAATAAAATAAGAAAAACTATTAGCTGCCAGGAACTAAAAACTTTGAATAATTAACACTGGCATGAAAAATTAACTTGCACATTTATTTTCTTGTAGACCGACTGAAACAGCCGTTTCATGCCGTTTTAAGAGCATTAACAGATCTATTCTGTGGCATACACTATCTTTGAGTAACGATGTCAACACAACAGAACATTCCCCACAGGAGAGCGTCAGCTAAGCATTAGCCATGCTGATCCTGTGCACATGCGCACTGTCACCTCCATCACCTGATAGCTGTTGAAGCTGAACTGCAATGACGTTTCTGACCGTGGAAGGCGGATCTTCCTTTGGGGTTCACTTACTCGTTTGGACTTATTGCCGTTCTCCATAACTGAGCTACACAAACTAAACGCGCGGTCACAGAGACACTGTTGCGCTGCGCGCGACACGCTCTGCCCCCCCGCCCCCCCTTTTCTACAGGCATGCGAGTGCGGAAACCAGTGAGAGTCTCGGCGGAATACTGCGAGTAACATTAGTTCCGCCTCAACGCAAAGTTTATACATTTACGGGAAAAAATAAACAAACCGAAAACCGAAACGGTACGAATGTGAACCGAACCGAAAGTGCCGTACCGAAACGGTTCGGTCCAACTACGTGTACCGTTACACCCCTACAAGCTACCGTGGAAAAAATGTTGCAATTAGAAGTTATAGATTTTGAACGGCGTGCAATGCTAGCACTTATAGCCACATTAGCATAACTAGCATAGTCAGCATAATTAGCTGCTAGATAAAGTGTAGTGGAACTATTGTTTGTTGTGTATGTGTCCGGTCGGACGGAAATTAAGACAACACAAAATAAACCACGGACCTGATAGTAGCATGTGGTCTGGTTTATGTCAGTTCAATATTAAGCTAAAGCAGCTAACATAACATTAGCCTCTTAAGCAATGTGTTTTTCTAAGTGAGTTGATGATCCTGATCCAAATGCTTGTAATTTTAGCCACATGCAGCACAGTTAGTCTCACAGAAAGACAAGGAGGAGTTAGATGTGAGTACTGGCTGCTCAGCATGTGGGTTTGGGTCAAAGGTGGGTGTTAAGAGTTGCGTTGGTACCTAGACCCATGCAGCAAGGGCGCCAGTGGCAGGAAGGGAGGGTGGATGGCACGTAAAGGTGGCCGTCAAGGGCGGGTTGCGCTTGTGGGCGATACAATGCCACTCGTGGCTCTAATTTATCAATGTTTCTGCATATTACATTTATGCATTATTGGTGACTCAAAATGGTCATTTACGGGTGAATATGAATGTTTGAACAAATGAATGGATACATGGATGAAATGAATGGATGGAACAGTGACATTACATGTGTTAGATGTAACAGATGGAATGAAATGACATGAATGAGTGAATGAATGTAATGCAACCACAAGGGAACACAATGCAGTGTTCTCTTGTGCCGCTCCCAAGTCCGGATAAATGCAGAGGGTTGTGTGAGTGCCAAAACAAATTGAACATATGAATCACAAACAGAGATGAGTTCAATCAATAAATGTATATATCTCACATTCCTTTGCATCTCAGAGAAATAGTCCTGGAAGGCTCAACTCCTCCCCTATGACTGAGCTTGGGCTCAACTCCACCCACAGTCTGGGCTGTGAAACACAGTCCCTCCAGATGGGTTGGACTCACTGCCATTCTGGACCTTAGTAAAGCAGTTAAGAGTACCCAGCCTTCTTGGTGTCTCTTGGAGGGGTAAAGGAAAGCACCCCAATGGGGCACTCCAGTGTCCTCCTGGGGAACTTCAATGCCCTCATGGTCAACAACGGTGATTCCTGGAAGGCCATGACTGGAAGGAAAGACCTCCCTGATCTGAATCCAACTGCGGTTTTGTTGTTGGTTGTATGTGCTCCGTCTGTCCATAACAAATATCATGTGTAAACACAAGGGGGTCCATCAATGCACTTGGCACCAGGACATCCTTCAATGCGGTTCAGAGTTGTAGTCGAAGCTCTCTGGTGCCTATGGTAATCCCTGAACCCGGTGGTGGACACCAAAAGTAAGGGATGCCATCAAGCTAAAGAAGGAGTTCTATCAAGCCTGGCTGGCTTGTGGGACTCCTGAGGTGGCTGACAGGTACCTCCAGTTTTAAGCCGCCCTGTTGAAGAGGCAGAACCTCGGTCCTGGGAGGAGTTCAGTGAGGTCATGGAGAAAGACTACGGGTTCTATCTCAAAGAGATAGTAGCAAATCCTGCTGCACCTCAAAAAGGGAAAGCAGTTTTCTTTAGGCACCGTTCTCAGTGCAGGTGGGGAGCTGCTGACTTTGACTGGGGGCATTGTTGGGTGATGGAAGATGGCTGCTGCTGCTGCTCCTGCTGGGTCTCCCATCACTGATGTGACTGCACCAACAAATGCCCGCCTATTTATGTATTACTGTTTACAGACCACTAAAGCCTCTTTCATAGTTAAGAAAATCGTTTTATGTTTTTGAAATAATCCTATGCACTTCACTGTTGGAGTATACAAAATATCATACATTATTTTTACATATCATATTTATTATAATCATAAATCTTTATCTTGGTCGGTATGTTTAAACCTGTAAAATGTAGGAATACATAGGGTTCAATGGTGTAATGGTTAGCACTCTGGACTCTGAATCCAGTAGTCTGAGTTCAAATCTCAGTAGAACCTTGAAACTCTCCTTAGTGCAACTGACTGATCAAAAATTACAAGTACAAACAAACCCTCAGTTTTCTGGCCTCTAGCAGCTAATTTTTTTTTACCCCCCAAAATTCTATGCACTTTACTGTTTCTGTAAAAAATGTGCCCCATTATTTTTTTTTTACATATAATTCTAATTTTAATAATTAATATTTATCTTGGTCAGAATATTTCCATTGTATAACACTTTTTGGGAACCAGTTAAAGAGCTGATGCTGTTAGGCTTCTATGGTGTAGTGGTTAGCAGCCTGGACTCTGAATCCAGTAGTCTGAGTTCAAATCTCAGTAGAACCTTGAAACTCTCCTTACTCCTTGTTACATGGATCTAAACAAGTCAGTGCCCCAAACTAACAAATAGAAAACTAATGACACCCTCAAACAACCAATGAGGTTGCTGAATATGGAGGGGAGGGTGGGAAGTCTGGGGCACAGACACCCCATCAAGGAAAGACAAACGGACAGATAGCCTCCTGCAGAAACACACAGCGCTGCAAAATCAATCGCTTCAGTCTGCTTCTACTACAAACAGTTACCAACCTGAAGCTCCGGGTATCTTCTTTTTCACATAACTTATACCAAAATCTCTAAAAATGGGATGTACCTGACAAAGTAGAGGTGTTACCTTCACCCAAACTGTTCAGGAGTGAGGCTGTGACTGCAGTTTCATTACGAGATCGATCAAATGCAGAGAACCCAGTTTTCATATTTCGAATAAAAACCTGTTATGGTGTTTTTGGTTTCCAAGAGCTCAGAGCTCAAACACAACAGGTGAACACAACAAATGAACAGGTGACGTCACTGTCAGCAGCGTCAGTTATCGTCTCAGGCTCCTTGTTAACAATATTTATGAAAGGAATTTCCTGACAGAGCCCTTGTGACCAGGAAATTACAACTAAATGTGTGCATTGAGAGCGTGTCCTATAATGTCCAACAAGTGTCCCGTTCTCACGGCGCCACTTCCCTGTATGTGCTGAAGTTGACCAGATCAAGGCCAGACGTGGCTCTTATCAGAGGAATGACTGCTGTTGGGCTGCTGCTTAGTTCTCAACACCCTTACAGTAATCTGAACTGGGTGAGGCCCTCAAAAGCATGAAACACGTTTTTTCTTGAGCTGTCAGTTAAATCCGAGTTTTCTGTACTTTTAGGTTGTTTGTACATTCGCTTCCTGTGTTCAGACAGACGTTGTAAGAGTCTTTCAGTTGTTATCAGGAAGCACTTCACTTAAGCATTTGTAGATTTTGGGTGAATTGTTGCTTCTGACCAGAGCCATGAATCCCACTGGTCGAATAATCTCTCACGTTTTGCAGACAATATTGAAGCCTGAGGTAGGTGGGGCATATTGACTGGAGTTAATCCCTGCCAATGTAACGTCATCAAAATGGCAGCTGATCATGACGAAGTAACGTTAGAAGCTGTAGTGGAGGATCGTTTTCATAAGGGAGGTAATGGAGGGTTGCTCCCTTCTGCAACCCGCCTCTAGTGGTCTTTGGAGCAACTGCAACACGTGTTTCCCCCTGGTTTGAATGAAATCCAAAGTGGGGGCTTTAGATAGACGGCAGTAAACAGAAACAGAGAAAGTGGTCAAAGTGTTACTTTTTATTCATGTGTGCGTTTCACCTATATCAGGTTAGCAGATTCAAACATTTCTGAGCTCAAAGTAAAAGACGAGCAGCTGGTTTGGCCTTTTTATTGGACATGAAATCAGAAAAATGTCTAAATCAAGCTAACATCTAGCAAAAGCATGTCTTGAAAGCAGAGGGAAGAGCTGCAGACTCCAAGTCTTTACTTTGCGGTTCCTGTTGGTGACAAAAACAATCATAACACAACAGATTCAACAAACAAGTAAAAACAATGCAAACACATGAATTGTGAAAACACAACAATAAAATTCAGGATATAAAAATCATGCAGGAGCCTTAACCTCCTCTTTGTTTTTCTAAATTGGTACTAAACACCCATTTAAAAAAAAAGTTTTTGTAATTACAGTGGCTTGGAAATGCAAAACATTTATATTTCAGGGAACAAGTTCACATTAAAACCTAAAGACACCTGAGTGTCGGTCCTAACTTTACTGGTGTTTATGTCTCAGAGAAAACCAAGAGGTAGATTTTGTTAAGATAATAAGTTAGACACAAATGGAACGATGCTGTGCTTCCTGGTTTTTGCTTATAAAAAGAAAAAAAGAGATTTTCTGTTTTGTTTTGGTACATTCCTCTAATTCTTTTATCAATTAAATGTGGTGTTTATTTTTGTTCTTTTTGCTTCTTAAGACTCATACTAATATTTGAGCTAACCCTCTACACACATTAGTCGTAGCAGATTGAACTACAGTGGTAATAGAACCCAGAATGTGACGTCCACAAATGCAGACGGCAGGTCCTAAGAGGCTAATGCTAATAGAGGATTGAAAGGATTTTCAATTTCCATTAGAAAAAAACATTCAAATCCATTTCTTCGATGAACTGATTTTATGTCTGTATGAATTCATCAAACCTTGTTATTGATTTTTGGTAACAAAATGTTTCAAGTCTTGGTTTTAAAGGCCATATGGAAGTACTCAGATAAAAGTAATCCTTTTAATTTAGGATTAATATAATTCATTTACTGAGCATATTTAGCTTTCAGGTATTTAATGGCTTTTATGTTGTGTCATTTGTACATTTGTACCTTTTCTATCTTAAACTGTTACCCACAGCATTTCCTACCATTTTACGTTTGTCTTTTGATTGTTGTTTTTATTTATTGGGTTTTATGACGTCTTGCTGTTTTAACCAAATGTTCACATATGTCTTTCACATCAAGCACCTTGCATGTTAATGAAAGATGGATTTACTGAAATTGAACAAGCCTTATTCATGCAGCCACTGTAAATGCTTGCATGTTCTACAGCTCCTAAATCTATTCTTAGATGTAGAGCATCTTCACATTTGTGAACAGAAAAGTCGATTTTTGGACACCATAGAGTTAGTGAAGGAAAGTCTTAAAAGACCAGAATCAGTAGTGGGTTCCTGCTGTGACTCTGAATCTAAATCATGTCTCACTTCTCCTACGTACAGTTTGCACATATTGCATGGATGAAAACTAGCCTGGCATAAATTTATGTGGAAAACTGGAGAAGATTTGTGGTTCATTACGTGAAATTTTCACAGATGTATCACGCAGGAACCACGTCAAAACCACAGAAGAAGTATGTAAAAGCCACGCAATGAACACGTAAACTGGAACTTCATTGACTTTCTTCACTGCTACATTCAGAGTGCTGAGCAAAAATCACATCGCGTCAGCACCATGGACAGCACCCGCCGTGGACCCTCGCCATGCTTTGTTGGATTCCCCTGGTCTGCACCAGTTCTAAGTCAGCAGTACGCCCACTGCACCCGGCCCCTTCCTGCGACCCACCTTCCGCGCAGCGCCGGACACCGCCCCGCGAGAAAACGGAACCCCTTACCCGGACCCCCACTCAGTATAGACTGCTGGAGGGGTGAAAAATCAGCTGATTTATATACTCGCCACACAATACGCTAATCATGCATAAATCGTGCGGGATTATTGCAGTGTTTATATGCAATTTATGAGACATTCGTGCATCAATTACATCATTTTAAGTGATATGTGTGCGGTACACGTGATGTAAATGTTATACATTGACCCATGCAGACATACATGGAACGGTCGTGCGTCTGCATCTTGTAAAAGTCACGCACAATTGCATGAAATTTATGTAACAATTCCGTATAAACTACGTAAAACACACATAAACTGCATATTTTTCAACCAACCAAATTTTAAACAGCTTAAAACCGAATTCACGTAAAGACCCGTCGCCTGAAACCCTCAACAGACATCTGGCACATTGGTGAAAGACAAACGCAAGAGTCACTCATGAGTGATGCATTAAAGAGGTGCCCGATTTGAGAAAAACTCGCGATATAAGCTATTTGTTATCAATATTGCAATGATGATATAACTTGCGGTACATGAACAAATGACAAAAACAACCAAAAACACAATTTCTTTTTCAGTGCAACATCTTAAATAAGAGTCAAAATAACTTAAATTATTCTCCAAAAGACCCTCGTCTACATATGAACCTTTAACATAAAAGAGCTCTATCTGACTGGTCAAATGCATGAATGGATTCATTTGATTCGTTAAATACGTCAAGCTGCCATAAATTTGTTTTAGCACATTTAAGGTAAGCAGTTATTGTAATTTTCACCATCTTTTGGGATGTGCGTATTGCACAGCTTGAATGATAAATTTGTGATTTATGTGCAGGACTACTGTATATCATGCATGTATTAGGCAAGACCAAGATTTTATATGTGGACAATGCGCTGATTGTATGTAGCGGCTGTGTGACACGGCCTTTCCAGTAGAATTAGTTCCCTTTCAAATGAGTGCAGTCATGAACTGAAGGCAGCTCTGAGTCCAGCGTTTCACCAGAATAGAGAACCCAACTCAGAAAACAAAAGAGGAAGCGATGAAGCAAGTACGTACTGCATTCATAGAGGCGGTTCACCCTGAGGATGTCGTTGCTGCTCATCTGGGTGGCTCTGCCGATCGGGACGTTCGGGTCAGGAATCGGAACGATGGTTGGCTCTCTATTTCTAGAGAAAGCGAATCTGTGGAAGGTAAAAGGTCATCAAGATCACTTTGATCTAAACCAGACTTACGATCAGGCTCCATGTTGACTGCTCTTCTTGAGGTGTCCCGTGTACACAGTTGTTTTCAGATCTCAGTCGTCACCACAGTTTATGAAGACAAATCACAAGTTTATAAAGACATGGATGTGAGGATGGAAGCTCTTTTGTGATACCAGCAGGATGTCCAAAATCTCAGCAGCACTGCTTTCCTTAAGTTAAAGGAGTACAGTTCCGATCCCAAAACGGTTTAAAATAAAAGTAGAGAAGTTCTTCATTTTGTTAACTCTAAATGGATAACATTAGAAGATATTCCACCTTAAGAGCGGTCTTAAACACTCAGACCTCCCTTCATTACAGTCCTTTCCATTGAATTAGGACTCCTGCTCCTTCAGAAGGACACAGTTTTCTTTTCATTCCCTTTTTCTGCAGAGATGTTCAGGGTTGGTTTTGTTTGAGTAAATGATTCATCCTAATATTATCAGTGAAAGTGTCAACAGTTACAAGGGGTTGGTGCATGAACATGTAAACTATGCATGAAATAAGATGGTAGTAAAGGTTTGATTCCCTGAGCAGAACAGCTTCTCAGGAGGAAAAATTGCTCCACCTTTAGAGTTCCTCAAAAGTTCCTGTGGTTTCCAGTCAGTTATGCTGTTCCTGTTTTTCTGAAACATCAATTTATCACACTAGAGAGTATATTATTATGCAAGAGTCACCCTGTTACTCATGTAATCCATTAATAAACTGATTTTAGAGAACATGGACTGAATTATTATCTTAAAGGAGTGCTGCTTTCTCCTGGCTCCCGTCAATGTTGATAACAGAAGCTCTCACAGCCACATTTCAGTTACAGCCTCTTTCAAATCGTTTCATGCAGGCACAACAAAGTTCTTGTAAAAGGTACAGTACATGTATACAGACATTACCTTCCATAGTGCATGATGGAGTTGTAGTCATAGGGGGTGCCCAGGTTCCTTGTTTCGATTTTGCGGAAGTTGTGCTCCTGTCCTGCACGGGGAGTCACAAAGTCACGTCAGACTCACTGCCGTTCACTGCTCCAGACAGAAAACCGCCCGGAGACCCGACCCACCAGAAATCACGTTCTGCAGGAGGATGCGAACATGGGAGTCCCTGTCAGAGCGTGTCTGCTCATGGTTGAAGCCCAGAGCGTGGAGGAGCTCGTGCTGGATGGTACCCATGAACACGCAGCCTTGGCGCATCAGTGACACCTCCTGACGCCCGCCACGGCGTCCCACAAATGACCAACACCTATAAAGGAGGAGGTATGAACGTCCCGTGATGGTAACCTTTTCTCTACACAGGAACCCTGACTTACCCAGTGCGAGACTGAATGTCTACAAAGTCCCTCTGACTCTGATGAGGTGTAAAGCGAATGCAGGTGGAGCCCTCAAACGAGCGCAGACCCTGGAGGATGGTGCTTCGTTCTCTACTGGCTGGACAGTGAAAACAACAGAGAAATGGTCACCCATTGTCCTCTGAGCTGCACGGCAGCAGCTCTGCTGTGTGACTGAACACAGACGCTGAAGGAGCATCTTTGATCAGCTTCTCTTATTTGCCCGTTTTTAACAGTAACCCGTTTTTTAAGGCCGAGTATTTCCCTCAGCGCCCTCCCGTCCTTCTGTGCTGCGCTTCCCTTCCCTGCTGGAGTGCCCCGGAGCCCCCAGATTCTCCAACATCACACCTATTATTTAAACAGGTTGCCAAAGGAGACACTTTTTCATTTCAGTCAGTAAAAACTTTTGCTGTCACTGAGAAAGCAGGGTTTTTGTTGTTGAGGACGTCCTTCGTTCTGCAATCAGCAAATGTGTTTCGACCTCCAGATGTTCCAATTATCCTTCCAGCTGCATCTGCTGCTCCACTTTAGTCAGAGCGTTTTTACGAGAGTTTAGTCAGTTTTTATGTTTTATTATGCCATCTCCATTCACTTTATTGCAGATAAACGCTTTCCTTTTGTCTACCGCCTCCAGAAATATGTCACATTGCAGTTTGCAGCCTCCCTGCTCTTCCTGCTACTTACCCGTTTCAGCGGTGAATCAATGTAAACGGATCACTTGCCTGATAAGAAAACTCTTTATCTTCACGCACATTGATGAAGATTTCAGTAAATCAGGCTTGCCGTTCAGCGGCTATGTGCTTTTTGGCTGTGGTTTTGAGGTTTTAATGTTATCGTTTTTTAAGGGGGGGCTAAACAGGATTACTTATGCCAGTTTATCAAACTCTAAAACAAACTCAGTGATTGAACGAAAGCCCTGGTGGAACTCACAGAATTGTCCGGAGATGCGGAAAGGCACATAGACATTGCCGTCACTGCTTTTAGGCCACAAGCAACCTCTTGCTGTGCAGGGATCTGCGTTCTGCAGCCCTGTTGGCACCGCTATGTCTCCAAACATCACCAGAGGGTCATCCAAGTTCTTTCCTGCAAACACAGTGAGGACAATGCATGATGAAACAAGGCATTAGCTGCATCCTTTCTTCTTCTTCTTGCAGCTGCAAATGTATTTCAGATGTTTTCATTTGCTGTATCAACTAAACTTTAGTTATTTTGCACATTTTGACTTAAGGAGATGAAAAAGGAAGCAGCAGGGAAGAACTGGAGCATACCAACGTTAACGTTGGCCTTTTCCAGCAGAGTGGAGATACTGAGATCCTCCTCCTCTTCAATGGGGCCAGCTGTCAAATAAACTGCAGGTTAGGACAAAAGAAACTGGCAAAATAGAACCACAGATGAACAATGCTTTCATGTATCATTTCACATGAATAGAGTCACTGAGTAAGTACTGAAGGTTAGTGGAAAAAGTATAATTTAAGTGAGTTAGCAGGAATTTAACAGTACAAAAGATGAAATAAAAAAAAAAATTGGTCAACATAAAACTGTAAAGGTAAGAGGATCATCTGAGGTCACAGACTGAAGACATAAAGACATCTTACCATGACTTCTGACATGTTCTCTGAAATAAATCTGTCAACACAGAAACATGAGGGGATGAAGACGTAAAAATAAGATCTGATCTGTAATTCTGCTCTCCGTGTAAAATGTGAAATCAGGACCAGAAAGGGAAGGGGGTTTTCAGAGGAACACCTTCATCCGAACGGGCGGGTGTCACAGAGGTGCTCGAGCAGAGGTGTGAGATGCCGGCTCACCTGAGGGTTGAAACAGTGAACAGAGAAGAGAAGGGCGCTCAGCGCTGTGGTCAGGAGGATCATGGCTGAGTCAGACAGTGACGGCAGACCACCTCACAGGAACAGCCGCTTTGATTTATATAGCCAGGAGAGCAAACTGACTTTATCCTTATATGGAAAACATGACTCAACAAGCAAACCGACGGGCTGAAAGTGACGGTGAGGGCTTTAAGGCAGTGGACCCAAACCTTTGTAAGACCACAGACCGCTTTAACATGAGACCACATTTTAACAGACTGGTCTGCACGAGGCTGACGTTTCATTTTAGTTGAAGCTTCTGGTTTTTCTAAATCAAATACTCCTTAGTGAAATAAAAATTGTCAAAAATGTTTGGATTTTTACAGAGGACGAGATTTAAAGAAATAAAGTTGTTGCTTTGTATAAGTTGTTTCTGATCTGGGACTTATTAGTTGGATGCCATTTTAACTTCAGCTGCGATTCCATTGACTATGAAATTGCGTAAATTGGATTTGTCGTAATGAATTTGCCTGACACGAGAATAAAAAAAAAACACAGTTATTGAAAAAAACGTTTTTGCGCTTGGAGGAGGTGCTTCCTTCAGTTGCATCAAAAGTGACATGTTTGGCAAAACTGCAATGGAAATTAAAATTAAATGAGTCATGTGACCAACAGCTGGATGAAAACGTGCTTCTTGGTATGAACTCATCAAAAGTTGAGTCGGATCCACAGCTTCTCTGTAGCATCACCAACCACCATATCCCCAAATGAGTCCTAACCACTGTGCATCCCAATCAGAACATCTTTAACTGCAGTTATTGACCCTCTTTCATTCACTTACCAAACAGAAAAAAGGAAAAGCTGTGTGGAAATGTTTCATTTCTAAAGACAAACAAGCTTTTTGAGATGACAGAACAAGAGATTCCTTGTACTTCTGAAAACAGCTGTGTACACGGGACACCTTGTTTTTTCTAATCGAAAGTTGGAGGTTTATCTTTCGTGATCACCTTTTTTTAGCCGTTTAGTTAACCAATCAAACAGCCTGGCAATCACCAATGGCACAAGGATTCTTATTCAGTATCTTTCCAAACATGATAGTAGAAGTTTTCAAAGAAATAATGCAACCTTATGTCTTCATGTCTTTTTTCGTGCTTCTAAGCCTCTTTTTGCAACATTTTGCAAGATCCTGTGAAAGCCAAAAAATGTGCTGCAACTTTGGCCACAATTAGGAGAAGTAAAAGGCATTCAGTTGTTGTGGATTTAACATTAAACCCAAACATGTAAGGGTGGGGTCATAGCACAAGGGATACTGATGGTTACATCCACTATCAGACCAGTTTATTATTAGAATAGCTTTATAGCACATGTTCTTATTCTCTTCTTCACAAGAATACCTACTTTCTGTTCAGAAGCAAAGTTCTTAAAGGATAAAATTGCCTTAAAACAACAGCAACCTCTCAGGTGTGCCATATCAAGATGCTGATTAGACAGCATGATTATTGCACAGGTGTGCCTTAGACGAAATGCAATAACAAAAGTGTTGCGTTTATATTTTTGGTCAGTGTATGTGTTGCTGTCAGCATTAAAGAAATCAATATTGTTGTATATTTAACAATAAAACCCTATTGTAATTCAAATAGTGTATGTATTGAAAAGCTACAGTTTAAAAATAAATGGTTTATGGCCACAAAAACATAAATAAAGTGTACGTTTTAGGAATGATGAAGTGGGTTTTAGTCAGTGAGAACCTGACCCAAATGGTTATTCTAGAGTTAAAGGTTACAGACCCCCAGACTTTGTGATATCAATCAGAAAACGTTAAGAAACCATCATTCAAAAGTCCTCTCTCTGTGCTAAAAGAAACATGTTAGCAATAGAAAAACAATACAAAATATTTTGAAAAGTTGGGAACAAAAAAGTATTCCAAAAATTGCAATTTAAATAAGGAAATGATTTGAGGTTAGTGAAAACTGGTGTCCTGTTGCAGTGTGAGGGCTGTGCTTCCATTAAAAGCTGCAATGCCATCATGTCATTTTTCTAGTTGCAGCTCTGCTAAGTTCATAGAGGTTTTTTTTTGCTGTTTTCTCAGGCCAAGTGCCTTCCTCTTTTTAGTTTACAGCAAATCCCCAATGCAACTTTTAACCGCAAAGGTTTATGGTAAAACAGAGTAGTTTCAGCTCCAAACCCAGAAGATCCCGTCGTTGCTGTTTGAACTAGAAGTTTTCTTTTTCTTTTTGTGAAAATGTTGCGACTGTGAAGTCTAATATTTTTATGGAACTTGTTGCATTTTGAGTCTGTTGTAATGGGACTCAAGTCACGCCACTTTAGACTCTTCCAAAAAATTCCAACAAACAGCAGGCCCATACGGTGGCCCTGAAGGACAAATCACATCAAAGAATCACTCAATGCAGACATTTTAGAGATCAAAAAGTCAAATAAAAAAGAAAGCTAATATTAAAAGAACAGCATTATATTTTGGGAAAAAAAAGACAATTACAAAAAACAAATTTTAAAAGAAAACATGACTTTTACTTAAACTTCTTAACGTACTTTTTGATTTTTATATCTTTATATTGGTTTTTATTCTTTTTAAGTCTACTGTTTCTTTTTCAACAAAGTGCCATCGGAAATTTAGTTGTAGAAATAAAATGACAATAAAAATCTTTGAATCTTAATTCAACTAAAGTAATTTCCAGAAAACAAAAACAAATGTTAAAACGAATACAATGAAAACCCAAGAAAAGACAGGAACTATATGACATCGCTGACTGGATGATGATATCCAGTATCGCTTCATGTCAAATGACGGACAAGTGTCATCAATGTCCAATCAGTCATGTCCCAGACTATCTACCTTTTCCGGTTTCTTCTTGTGTTTTGATTTCTGGAAATTACTTTTGCTTTTTCTTCTTCACGGAAACCGGTCAAAGTCTGGAGTTTAAGTGGAATTCAAAAGGAAGACTCTGCACTACGTGTTTGCTACTGAATAATTAATTTTGGCAGTATTTGAAATTAATACAAGTATTGCCAAATGAAATATTGCGATATTTCACAGAAAAACATGTATATCTGGGAGCTTGAGGGTCCTGCAGTATCTCAGCTGCTCCTAGCACTGTTTTTTTCTGGACTGAGAGGTCTGAGGTCTTTCCAGGTATCTGTTGTAGCCACTCCTCCAGCTTGGGGGTTACTGCCCCGAGTGCTCCAATTACCACAGGCACCACTGTCACCTTCACTTTCCAGGCTTTCTCCAGTGATGTTTCTTCTTCCTGATATTTCCGTAGCCACACACACACTTCTATGGCTTCTTTAACTTTTTCATTTTTTTTCTCCAATTAATTCATAACTAATTGCTCTGTTTGCTACAGTGGTATGAAAAAGTTTGGGCACCCCTGATAATTTCCACGATTTGTCTTCATAAATCATTGGTTGTTTGGATCATCAATTTCAGTTAAATATATCATATAGCAGATGAACACAGTGATAGCTGAGAAGTGAAATGAAGTTTATTGGATTTAAAGAAATAATTACTTAAACAATACTGGGCACCCCAACAGAAACATGCCATCAATATTCAGTAGATCCTCCTTTCGCAGAAATGACAGCCTCCAATCACTCCCTGTAGCTTCCAATGAGGGCCTGGATTGTGGTTGAAGGTATTTTGGACCATTTCTCTTGCAAAACATCTCCAGTTCAGTCAGATTTGATTGCTTCCGAGCATGGACAGCCCGCTTTAAATCACACCACAGATTTACAATTATATTCAGGTCTGGGACTGAGATGGCCATTCTAGAATATTGTACTTGTTCCTCTGAATGAACGCCTTTGTAGAATCAGAGCAGTGTTTAGGGTCATTGTCTTGTTGAAGTATCCAGCCCCTGTGGTCTTCCATTTTCTCACTATATTCCTCTCAGTGGAAACTGACAGCGGAAATCTCTTAGCAAGCTTTTTGTATCCTTCACCTAAACTATGATGTTGAACAATCTGACAGCTGTTTGGAGGATTCCATGTTGACATTCTTCAGAGAAGATGCAAAGAGGGGAAAAACCTGCTCTTGGCCACCTTAAATACAACTTCTCATGATTGCCTTCACAGGTGTATGTAGGTCAAGGGTCAATGAGCTTATAAAACAAATTTTGGGTTCCAATAACTATTGCTAAAGGTAGTCAAATCAATAAAACAACAGAAGTGCCCAAATTTACGCACCTGCCTATTTTTGTTTAAGTAATTATTGCACAATTTCTTTAAATCCAATAAACTTCATTTCACTTCTCAGGTATCACTGTGTTCATCTGCTATATGATATATTTAACTGAAATTGATGATCCGAACAACCAATGATTTATGAAGAAAAATCTTGGAAATTATCAGGGATGCCCAAACATTCTCCTACCACTGTATATAAATATAGATCTCCATTTTTGGTCTTTTTTCTTTTAATTGCTTAAAATAAACCAACTCCTTATTCTAAAGCTCACAGGAAAACTAAGGCTTAACTATTAAAAAAAACGAATCCAAAAGGCGTTTAACTGCTGTGTAATGCCTCTAAGGAAGCAGTGTTCCGCAGCTTTATGAAACCGCTCGGTTCGCCCATCCTTACCCCATAGTTCCCTGTTTTTGTGTTGTATGGAGTAATGCAGCGCGGCTGAAACAGACAAAGACTGGGCTGGTGGTTTGAGTGAGGTGGTTGCATACATGTCATTATAAGAGCTGCATACAACTACAAATCCCCAAACAAACTAACAAATCATGAAGCACTACATACAATTTGGTACAAATGAACAAATACTGAAACACATCAGCAAATCACAGAACAAATGACAGAGTCCTGAAGCCCAAAGGCAAATCCGGTGCAGATTACCAAATACTGAATCACACAAACGGTCTCGTTACAAATGAACACATCCAGAAACACAACAACCAAAATGGAGACAAGGCTTCTAACAGAAATGGACGTAATATAAAACCAATCGTGTTTGATTTTTTAAAGTTATTTATTCCGTTTTTTTTTCATGTGCACATTTAACAAACATGAAACAGTCCAAAAGCATTTTTTAAATTGTATTACTACAATACAAATGACAACAATGTTTAGCGAGGTAAAGTGTTTCTGGTATTTAGAGTATTTATTTCCTTTCCCTTGAGCCAAACGGCCGGCAAGTGCAAAACACAAAACGACAGCAGAAAAAATGAACAAAAGCGAGCAGCTGCTAACAGAAAGCGAATACCCTTAATACCAGAAGTGATGCAAACACTTTCAGAATTTGTAGCTGGATTGTTTTTTGTAATTTGATATGTGGTAATTAGCACCCGGATCTGGTTCGGGGTCCTTCAATATTGCTGACGTCACATGATGTGATTGGCTGTGCGTTGATCAGATGACGTATCAGATAGTGATTGGTCTGGACAAATGATAATACTACCAGAGAAGAAGATATTATGCGGTCCGTTGTAAACAAACAGAGCTCTGACACAGAGCGAGATTATCTTTTAAACATGCTTTTATTATTGTTATGATTATTATAAAGTGCATTTGCAGCCGAACAGACTGTGGTCAGCACCTTTCTCCGGACTGAACACCATAACAAAGCACCTTCCACTGCAAGCAAACATGAAGCTATGAGACTCCAGCTGCTCTGCTCAGAGACACGGTTCTCTGTGTGGAGCAGCAGGTTCAGTCTAACAGCCACAGATCTTTTTACAAAGTGGGTTGTGGCAAAATCGGTCTATAAACACTACAAAGAATAATGTCTGACACAACTTATGAGGGAAAATAACTTTATATTACAAAAGGAAACGTAAAATGAAAATATGTAGAGCTCAAGCAGATCTGGACGCTATGTAGTTTGTCCAAGTGGGGTTACCGTAGTGTAGAGGTAAGATCGGGCCTAAAAAATCCGGCCCGATCCGACACAGGCCCGCGGGCATTAAAGCCGAACTCGGTCCGAACCCGACCAATTAACTTGATTTGCAGGACCGAGCCCGAAGCAAACCCGAAATTTCAATTTATCCCATAGTATTTTTGGCAGAAAAAAACCCCCCGCCAGATTTCTTAAAGGTAAAATAATCTACATATTTTTATGATCATGAAAGTTATTTTCCTTCGAACAGAAAGTGGTTGCTGCAGCCGCGAGCGTATAAGCTCTCTGTTGTGGCATAGAGTTCCGCTGGAAGCGCTGCGCATAGGTTCCACCCTCCATGACAAATGCATTTGATCAACGAAATAACGCTGGAACACAGAATAAGAGGCCAGACAGAGAGAGTGACAGAGAGATCTGGATGATAAGCACTCGCTTCATTACGCAGGAAATACTGCAGCCGCGGCGGTGCGCGTTTGCCTTTTCAGTTTCCCTGTCTGAAGTTTATCCTTGACTTCCTGCTGCTCCATATCGGGGATCCCTAAACAAAATAGATGCGGACTTGTGGAGGGAAGATTACGTTCACGACACGTGCGCAGAGCTGCGGGTGGGCGGCGCCCCCCTCTTTCTGCCAGTTGCTGGACCACAGTGTATGTCAATCAACGGTGGGCTGGTGACTGGTGGGAGGGGGCGGGGTCTACCTGTGTGTGTGTGGGTGTGTGCGTTAGGGGAACGTTCTCCCTCTGAGTAAGAAGAAGCTGGCTGTGCCTTTCGGTTCGTGCGGTAACCGTTCTGACATCCAGGATTAATAAAGAGCTGTTTGACAACCGCCGCCTAAGGAGCTTCTTTGCAGACATTACAATATATTTATTAAAAAAGTCAGCGAGAGAGAAGCCCGGCCCGAACCGACCCGAACGTAATGACTGTCATTTAGAGCCCGACCCGACCCGGATTTCTGACTCGGGCTAGGGCTTAATATCTTACCTCTACCGTGGTGTGACGTTATCCTCAGGGTTATTGCAGACCGAATGGTTATGGTACCTACACGGTTATTTGCTGTTGGGTTTCAGTAATTGTTCATTTGGACTGGGATTTGTTGTTGGTTGAATCTTAAATGTTAATGTGCCTTGCACCTCTCGGCCACCATAGGCTGCACGTCTTTAAAGGAAAAAAACTTTTTATAAAAAGTTCACCACTCCGTTTCACTTTGGACACACTTTTCATTCAGATTTAACCTTTAGACACAATTTGAAGGTCCTCGTTTGATGTGCACTGAACAGAGTTGTTAGGGACTTACAAAATGGTCAATACTGCGAGAGTTTTCTGAGACTTCAGATGCTTTCACTGATTAGGCTGTTCTGCTGAGCGGAGTGACAACCAAGTGCAGACAAACAGAGGAGTCAACATTTAAATATACTTTAGTGTCCCAAAGGAAGTTTGTCTTGGACTCACAGTGCCAGTGGGCAGCAAATTACATTTGCGCACACACAACTCAGTTCAAGCATGACAGCATACAACAAATAAGTGCACAGAAAATGTACATGTTAGCAGGAGTCCACACCTCTATGCCGTTGAGTATACTTTCAAGTTGTTCACACGGTGAATCAATGTGAGACAACACTTAAAAACCTTCAAGGGATTTAAAACATACGGAGCCCGTGTCCTGACGTAAAAAAATGCTGAAACCCGGAAGGAGGACGTGGCGTGGCTGGAGATCTTGGCGAGCGGCGTGGCTGGATCTTGAGGAGGTAGTTTCCCTCTGAGAATGTAGTAGGCTACATGCTATGTATCCCGTCATGCGTAACGCATCACGACCAGCCAATCCTTTTTCTTGTTGTTACACAACAGTTATAGGAACACAGTGATTGATTGATACATAATGGGGAAAACGTGATGCACGATGGGACACGTAGCATGTAGCCTTCTAGCCTTCGGATGCAAAGTGACTGCTAACAAGTATGATGCTTTTGTAGAGCTTTTCAAAATAAATAAATCTGATCTCTAAACATCCTCCGTGTCTTCAATGCCATGTAATGAGACACACACAGACAGAAATGTGAAGGTATCTGCTGTAAATTCAACTATTGCTCACATCCGTATTTATGAAGCTAGGAGCTAAGTAACTCCGATAGGCGAACCAGCCAGTTTGGGCATCCTAGATCTTATGATGTTTTTCTGATTTTCATCAAGACAATAATAGATCGATCAGTCTTGTTTTATTTTCCCCCTATTGAACGAATGTGAGTCACAGAGTCACGGAAGTAGCAGAAAGCGGCTTTTGCAGCAGGAGAGCGTACCAGGATGTGAATGAACCCAGACATGAAAAGGTGATTACCAATGCTTTTGTGCTTTTTTTTAAATAAATAAATCTGATCTCTAAACATCCTCCAAGCCTTCAATGCAATGTAAGGAGACACATAGACAGAAATGTGGAAGTATCTGCTGTAAATCCAAGTATCGCTAACATCTGTGTTTATCAATGACTAATGACATAAATGACAGGTTAACGATGGGCTATGTAGCATGTAGCCTACTAGCCTTCGTATGGAAAGTGACTGCTAACGAGTATGTTAATAAAAGACAAGTCCTGAATATTATTATTCATATTTGACCCTAAACTATAATATCCCATACCGCACCTGGCTGGCCAGTTGACGGCCAGTCAGGTGCCCGAATGCCGGCAAGACAAGCTAAAGATCTAGGTGCTATGTCTGGAGAATCGCTGTGGTGTGGCGAAACAGCAAGCTTGGGCATCCTAAATCTTTTCTTATACTCATTGAGACAATAATAAATGGATCATTCTGTAGATGGATGGAAGAATAAACCTGAGACCACCATTCTTATTTAGGGAAGGTTTATCCTTCTTGACAAAGATGGCTTCTTTCACTCCTTGCACAAACCATCCTTTTTCTCTGGCTAGGATTCGGACTTCGCTGTCCTTGAACGAGTGGTTTGTGGCCTTCAGGTGGAGGTGCACTGCAGACTCAGGTCCACTTGGGTTGGCTCTGCAATGTTGGTAAAGCCGCTTGTGTAGAGGCTGTTTGGTTTCTTCTAGCCTTTCTAGACTGTGCAGTGATCATTGGAGATGACAGACAGCTCCAGGTTGAAGTGTACAGGAAGCCTACTCACACAGATCAGTACCTGTTATTTCATTCAAACCACCCTTTACAGCACAAACTAGGTCTTATCAGGACATTACAACACAGAGCCCAGGAGGTGCCCACAAGCTCTGACGGAAAGAAGAAAGAAGAGCATCATATCCGTCAAGCCCTCCAAACCTGTGGATATCCCAACTGGGCATTCACCAGATCCCAACATACAGGAAAACAAGACAAGAAAACCTACTACTATGATGGAACCCACCTGGATGAATGAGAGTCTTCATAGATATCTTGTAGGAAAGGAATATTATTTCATGCGAACAAGATATTCATTTGTGGGAACGAGATATATTTCATTTTTTTAATGTCAGGACACGGGCTCAGTAAAAACAGCCATAAAATGGCAGGTATATCATCCAAAATCCGTAAAAGTCAGAAGTCAAAACACAAAATAGAAACAGCCCTTAAGATAAAAACCAGTCAAATTTTGATAATATATATATCTCTCTCTATATATAGATAGATATCTACCGTATCTATCTATATATCTATTTCTATATCTATATCTTTATCTATATATCTATATATATATATATATATACATATATACAGACAGACAGACATACATACATACATACATACATATATACATACAGTCGTATCTATACATTTGGATAAATAGACGTTAAATATCAATTTCAACATCACTGAGTGATTCAATTGATGTTACTTGACATATATCAATATAATTTCTGCTTGTGTTAAGGTTCAGACACTTCACACTTTTCACATTTCAGGTACAAAACAGTGTCTCAATAACGCGATTTCAACCGAAAGGAACAAAAACCAGCTAATAGGAGGCAGGAGGTTTAAACTTTGACCTCCATTAAAATGTGAGTTTTTGCTCTGATCTTTTTTACTATGAGTAGAATAATAGTAATGTTTCCGTTCGATTTATACTGAATCACCTTCCAATTTTTCCAAATAAGATTTGATATTGACACATGAACATTTTTCTGATTATTTAATGAGCTTAACCTAATTTTTTCACAACTATATATATTTATCCATATAAAATATAGCAGCAAGTTCTCTCTTTTTCGTGTGTTTTCTTGTCAACTCTGTCACAACATGATTTCATAGTTCAGTATTTCCAGGAGGTCTTTGGTTGCCAAATATTCTCTGTTGTTTAGACTGAAGCTTACATAACCTTTAATTACAAAACCACTAAAGTGTCTGAAACCACAAGAGAGTGGTGGAAATATTTTAAACTTTAAGGTGATTTAATCCATTCAACATGAAAACGATGAACAGATTAAATTAAAATTCAGATTGTTATGACTACCCTGTAAAGTTTTGTTTAAGGTTAAAAGCTAAAACAGAAGTTACTACACCCGGTCATGAGTGTAATGTCGATCTGCGTGGCTTCTAGGAATTTTGCTTTTTTTTGTGTTTTCTTGAAGAAAACAGCACTTGAACCGTTTTGTTTTTTTTTGTAAATGAGCCCCCAGCCGTTGACTGTGTGGGCTCTTGCCGGCAGCGGCAGGACGTGTGCTGTGTGTCCCACACTGATAAGGGCAGTTTGGAGCTTTTTAGAGCAGAGGGTTTTTTATCAAAGACACAGGGAACAGACTAGCATTAAGGTGGAGATACGCATTGAATCAACAGCTGCTGTTTCTCTTGTTCATCATGTTTAAGACTGTGCTGGTCAGTTATGCATTTCTTCATAAATTAAGATGTCAAGATCTCCCCAGTCATGCAAACAAACTGACTCTGAGATCAGGTTCAAATGTTTCCTTTTAGATTCTGTGGGTTAAGGTTCTATTGGTATCTTGGGAAGTTCAGAAGTTTCACAGCCTTTGTGTGGAGCCAGCTCCATTCCTGCAGGAAGGCCTTGTTGGAGAGTCTTGGAGGCCATTCAAAGGGGATGTTCATAAAACTGTAAGGTTCTGAGCAGCATAACCCAAACTAGAAGCATGCACAGGAATCAATAGATTCTTTTCAGAGAACTTCACCAGTTGCACAGTGGATCCAGAAACCAGACGCAAGAGTTACTACACATCCAGCTCCAAACAAAGGTTCATGCAGCTCCTTCTTAGGATGAAGCTTCTCAATAACAAAGATGGAGATCTCACTGGAAAAAGGGGTGAGTATCAGCAAGAGTCTGCTGATACGATACATATCCCTTGTGCTATCCTAGGCACTTTAACATCATCTAGACCCACTAGACAGAGCTCTGAACCTTTTTTCTTCAATGATTTGTGATCTTCACTGGTGTCCATGGATTACATGAAATCCTCTCCACCTTTATCCACCTTTGTCATGGAAGGGAGAACAATCAATGTAAGGGGGTGGGGTCATAGGATAGCACAAGGGTTATAGCGATATTGTACTGGTACGCATTTTTCAAGAGTATGACTTAGAAAAAACTTGACCTAAGTATTAACACGCATTTCATTGTAAAGGCGTTTATTCGTTTATTTATCATATAATCTCTTATTAGGGTGACGGTGGGGTCAGCCTGTGACGCACCTTGGGGGGAGGAGCTACTTGGCAGTGGTCCCCCTCCCATGGTTGCCGTATGGAGTGCCCCCCCCCCCCCCCCCGGTTTTTTATTTGCACCTTAGACACGTAGTGCTCCTGGTAGGGGGGGTGCTTGGACATCACTGCCAGCAAGCAGCAGATGTCCTTTTAGCGCCCTACCCGGCAATTTTAACTGCACCCCCTTACTACACACACTCTTTACCCCTCCAACATAAACACACACACATGCACACACAATAAATAGAATAAAGTTAAAATTAGACAACAAAGGTACAAGGTATATAAAAAATATAAATATGAGTAAATATGAATATTGCAGCGTGCCAATCTGTTCAGAAGAATTATTGCACATTTGGAGTTATTGTTGATTGCACTTGGTGATTCAGTCCAGTCTTTCCTCTCTGATGTCCTGTGCCAGCATTCTGATTGCTGTTGGGAAAAGGCTGTCGTGGAAGCATGTGGTGTGTGTGTGGATGCTTTCAGGCCTGCGTCGTCTGAGGTGGTGGCCTGAGTCCACACACTGGATCAGTGCGTGAGCGGGGTGGTGTCTGTCTCTGATGATCTTAGAGACTCTCCTCCTGCAGCGCTGTTTATAGATGGTGTCCATGGATGGATGGAAGGTTGCAACCTATAATTTTTCCAGCTGTGTTAGTGACCCTCTGCAGCATCTTCCTTTCTTTTATGGTGGTGTTTCCAAACCAGACTGTTAGTCCGCTGGTGAGGATGCTTTACACAAGCCCCCTGTAGGCTTGGGTGAGGGTCCGGCGCTTGAGACCAGCCTTCTTCAGCAGCCTGATGAAGTACAGCCTCTGCTGGGCTTTCTTCACTGTGGCAACAGTGTTTCTTTCCCAGCTGAGACTGTTAGTGATCTGCAGTCACAGGAACCGGCGGAAGTCAGTCTGCTTCACCACAGTACCGTTGATGATGAGCGGCTGATGTGGCGGTGCTTTCCTTCTGTAGTCCACAATCATTTCTTTTGTTTTCTCTATGGTGAGAACAAGGTCGTTGTCCTCTCCGTAGATGGTGATCCTGTGCACGAGGTCTCTGTATGCAGACTCGTCCCCTCCTCTGATGAGGCCGAGGACGGTAGTGTCATCTGCATACTTGATGATAATGTTGTTGGAGTCGGGGGAGGTGCAGTCGTAGGTGTAGCGTGAGAATAGCTTTGGACTGAGGCAGCACCCCTGTGGTGTACCGGTACTGACAGTCAGCTCAGCAGAAACCTTCTTTCCTATCTTCACCACCTGTGGTCGGTCAGTGTGAAAGTCAAGAATCCAGTTTCTGGTGGGTGTTGGTATACCCAGTTCTGCGAGTTTTGAAGACAGCTTCAGGGGCCTGATGGTGTTGAAGGCAGAGCTGTAGTGCAGGAACAGAATCCGAGCGTACGTGTTCTTGGTGTCCAGATGTTGCAGGGTGGAGTGAAGTGCCAGTGCCACCGCATCTCCTGCTGATCTGTTGGGGCGGTAGGCGAACTGATGGGGTCTACTGATTCGTTGACCAGGGAGTTGATGTGGGACAGAACCAGCTTTTCCAGGCATTTCCTTGCTGCAGGAGTGAGATCCACGGGTGTCAGATCGTTCATTGTTGCGACGTGTGTTTTCTTCAGGACCAGCACGATCACGGAGGACTTGAAGATTCGGGGGACCGTTTCCTGCGATAGCGAGAGGTTGAAGATGTCTGTGTACACCTCTGCTAGCTGCTCCGCGCAGGCTTTCAGAACCCTTGGTGAAACGTGGTCCGGTCCCGTCGCCTTGTGTGGGTTCACCTGCTTCAGGGCCCTGAGGACCTGTGTGTGAGACACCTGCAGCGCAGCCTCTTCTGGGGCAGGAGGTCTTTTGGGGGACCTCTTTGTTTTTCTGGTCGAACCTTGCATAGAAGCTATTAAGGCTGTCTGGTGGGATGTTATTCGGGAACTCTGATCTGATGGTGTTTGTCCTCTAGTTGGTGATTGATTCAATTCCCTGCCACAGGCTTCTTGTGTTGGTTTCTCTGTGGCAGCTCTCAAATTTCTGGCTGTAGCTTCTTCTGGCAGCCTTGATGGACTTCTGGCGTGTTTGTATGCTGTGCTGCTCCTGATTTGAAGGCTGTGCACTGTTTGTGTATTTTTATGCGCACGTCTGTGTTGAACCAGGGTTTTTGGTTAGGGAAGATGCGGATGGTCCGAGTAGGAATGCAAATGGAGGTGCACCAGTCTATGTAGCTGCTTACTGTGTCTGTGTATTCATCAATGTTAGGTGAAGCTGCTTTGAAGATGCTCATGTCTGTGGCCTCCAAGCAGCCTTTCAGTGCTTCCACAGCTTTGTCAGTCCAAGTCATTACAGTCCTGGTTGTGACTGGATCTGCTTTAAGCCACCTGGTGTGTGTGGGCTTCAGCAGGATGGCTAAGTGGTCGCTCTTTCCGAGGTGAGGCTCGGGGGTGGCAGCAAATCCGTTCTTGATGTTGCTGTAACATTTATGTAATATTTATTTATTTTTTCCCCTGGTGGTAAAGTCAATAAATTGGTGGAATTTCTGAAGACTTTTCCGGAGATCACAGTGGTTGAAATCTCCTAGGATCACAAAGGCAGCATCAGGGTAGGTGTTCTCATGCCTGCTGATCATGTTGTGCAGCTCCTGGAGTGCAACTGCCTCGTTAGCTGAGGGGGTGTGTGTAAACAGTGCTCAGAATGATGCACTGCAGCTCCCTTGGTAGGTAGAATGGCCTACACTTAACAGCCAGATATTCCACATTTTCAGAGCAAGACTAAGAGATGACGGTGTTGTCGGAGCTCCAGGACTGTTTAATAAAAATCGCGGTCCCCCCGCCGCGCATTTTGCCGCAATCAGCTGCACTGCATCTGAGCTTCGTTGTTTTGTTCACTTTTTCTATGGTCTGATACCGGATTCTGTGGAAAGCTGCACCGCTAAAGACGAGCTTTAGCTGGTATTTTTGTTAGAACTGAGAGACTTTTTGAACTAAATTGGAACAAGGAAGTGAAGACTTTAACCACTTCTGATTGGTCAGACTGATGACATGTGATTAAGCCTTTGAGAATGATTGGTGGAGACAGTTGAAGGGGCGCGACTTTTCCTCAAACGGCTTTAGATGCAGCTAAATCGCTGTATCTTCATTCTTATCAAAATGTCTTTAATAGAAACAAATAAACACAAAGAAAAAATTATTTTATGATCTTTTATATTCCTAACTACTCAGTGTTTTATCAGGGTTTGTTTGGATGAACACAGAGCTGATATCTTGGAGATGGGAAATGTTTTTAGATCAGTTAATGAGGGCAATTTCCCACGGCACACTTGACCATCTCCCACGGCACACTAGTGTGCCGCGGCACACTGGTTGAAAAACACTGGCTTAATGTAGCTTCTCAATTACTTTCAAACACTTCAGGAGCCTGAACGGCGCTTCAGAAATAAAGGGGGGAAAAAAAAACACTAATTCTTTCCCGAAACAATAAAGTGATGATAAAGATGAGGCAGCATGACAGGATGAAGGAGACGCTTTAGTGTGGCAAAGATGCTTTGTTTACATCACAGTCTGCACAGTCTGTTTTTATATGTTACTGGCAGCAAAATGGCTCAGAGTTTCGGTTTTGTACCCATCCTTAGTAAAAACTAAGTAGTTCATGTCTCATAACAAAGAAAAAAAGCTGCTTTTCGATGAGATCTTGTAGTTATTCTTTGTGGTGTAGAGCTGCTCAAAGAGCCTCAGTGGGCGGTGCTGCCAACTCGCGGTTGGAGGTTTAAGTGGAAAACAAGAGTCAGACGCTGAAGGAATTTCTTTTGGACAGCATTTTGAATCATTGCAAGTATCACCAAACCAAAAATCACAACAGATCGCCAAATCAATTTTTCCGCACACCCCTAATTTTCAGAAATGGTTAATGGACGTTCAGAAATAATTAAATAAATATCGTCCTGACAGCATTTTGAATCAATACAAGTATCACCAAATGAAATATCGCGATATGTCACCAGAACGATTTTTTCCTACACCCCTAGGTCAAAGGAGCAAAAACTATGAACCTGTGACCCGCTGGACCGACGAACTGGTAAAACGTGGCTTAGCTTTGGCTTGTGAGGGGCTGTAAGCTAGTGGTAGAGAGTGTAAACAAAGGAATGATGGGATATAAATGTAGGGTTACTTCTGAGCCATCAGTCCCGCCCACAACTCAGATGTAAATTTCTGAATAAGTCCTGCCGCTCTGCAGAAACTCTGTCCCAGAAAACGACACAAGTTTTAGGATTTTATCTAAAACTTGCATAATCATCATTAAAAGACCACTGGGAATGATTTGAAAATAGATACATAAATATCGATGGAGAGAGACTTTAAACCTTTGGAACAAGTTATTGATCATGAATTATCTATTCTAGTTGCAGACGTGAGTCCATGCTACCACTAGAGATGAGGACTTGGACTTGGATTGCACTTTACCTTTTCACACCCGAGTGTTTAAATTCTTTCAGCTATCCTAAATCCTTAACTGTTTACGCAACTCAGACCAAATGTCTTTTATTGTGTCCCAACTAAATGTTTTAAAGGAGTATATAGCAGGTTTAAAATGAATGTTTTCACCTTAAAAGGTCGGGTACGGGAAAACTTGAAATTGAAGCTAAATACTTTTTTACTTGGAAAGGCCTGATGAGCGAAACCTCCCCTCCTGGATCACAGTAACACCTGTGTAAACAGTGTCCCTCAGGTCATTTGTGATAATGGCCTGATAAATGCTGTGTTGGCACTTTTTTTTACACGTTTTTTACAGTAATTCTTGGAGATCTGTGACAGTATAAAACCCACTGAAGCTGGAAGACCCCGACTCTCCAGTGAGCTGCATCACCTGAGCCGGCATCTTCTCGACTGCGTCAGCCTCTTCTGTGTTGTGATCTTTAGTCCACACAGCTTCCTTGCAGCCATGATCCTTTTCTCCTGGTTTTTTGCGGCTCTGCTGTTGGTCTCCTCCTGGGCTCAGGTAACAAACACCTGACATTATCATATATTGCCCAGCATATTCATCAGCATTCAAAACCATGGTGTTAGAAATAAAAAGTAGTCAAGGCATTTAGGAAAAACACAACTGCTTCCATTTCTACTTTTTTAGAGCTTTATTCTTTCATCTGGCACTGGCATTTTTGAAACAATGCAACATTTGTATAAGTTATGCTCAAGTTTCATTTTTATTTTATTGTAAATACTGTCTTTCTCTCAAATTAGCAGTAAAAAAAGCGGTCCACTTGGTATAGCTTTCAGTGTTGAAGACGCTTCTCAACTGAAAAAACAGTCGCTCAGAGAATGAAACGTCTTTATGCTTTCACTCTGATGAAACATACCTGCATGAGTCTACACAGACTTACAATTATTGCCCATGTGCCCATTCTGAGACATTTCATTCATTTTTAGAGGGAAATAAGCAATGAGTCAATCTTTTGCACTTTTTTTTAAGTTAGACACATAGCAGGAACTCAAATGTTTCAGAGAAGAGAACACTGGCTATCATAAACTGGATTGTGCCACCAACTAAAGATCTGACTCAGCTTCTGTATTTTTACATCAGCATAGCTGACATAAACTGTCTTTGAGCTGAAATTCAATTTACTCTTTTTTTCATGACACCTGACTCAACAAAGGAAGGTAAGAAACCCTTTTTCACTGTACTTTGATGCTCTTATCAAAGGCTCCACATGAATTCAACAACATTAGTACAGATGTGATCCAGATGTCACAGAATCTGGACCCAATGTCTTGTGCAGAGGTCGCTGCTGTGGAGGAGGGTGTATCCAGGGAGCCATCTGTTGGCGAGCTGCTGGAAAGAGCCAACAGAAACCGCAGTATGTCAACCATATTGTTGCCCTCACTAATTTAAATATCCAGTCCAGAATCTGTTCAGCTCTCTCCTGTGGTGCTCCTGCAGAACCCGACTTTGATGAGCCCCCCCTGATTGGAGGTGACATTGCAATCCGCTCTGAGGCCGACAGGAATGCCGACCCGTGCACCTCCAGAGGCTGCCTCTGGTTAAAATACACTGACGGGAATGTCTACATCCCATACTACATTGCTGACTACTACTGTAAGCTTAAGCTTCCACAAGCATCGCAGTGATGGGTGTTACTGGTTCAGCATCAAACAACACTCCATTTTTTAAAGCTACTTTTTTTTATCACGTTGTCAATGACAGTTCTAGATTGATAGGTAGACAGACAGACAGGCAGGCAGGCAGGCAGGCGGGCGGTCGATTGTGTATTGTTACCTGTGAAACATCTATAAAAATAAACCACCAACCTCTAACACTAAAGGGCTTGAATTCATCTGGTTAATGACATTTCCCTGGAGAAGGTTCATCCTGTTATAAAAAGGAAAATTTAGGAAAGGGATCTGGTTTTCAGATAAATGCAGAACAAAGCTGAATTTTTTACTGACTTAGATGTTCACCCATAACTGAGCAGTTTGTTGTTTTTTTCTGTGGGTCAGCTGTGCATTTAACAAAGACGTGTACCCTAACCCGTTTGCGTTAAAGGTGGGGCGGCCATGGTGCAGCAATAATAATAATAATAATAATAAATTTTATTTGTTAGGCACCTTTCAAGGAACCCAAGGTCGCCGTACATAAAAGTGAAAAGTAAAATAAAATAAAAGCAATCGAATGCACAATAAAATATACATATAAATCGGCCAGAAATAAGAAGTTATCGGAGGGAATAGGCGAGTTGGAAAAGATGTGTTTTCAGTTTTTTGGCAAATTGTGAGAGAGACCCAATGTTTCTGAGGTCCGCAGGTAGAGAGTTCCAGAGCTGGGGGGCAGAGCAGCTGAAAGCTCTGCCCCCCATAGTGACAAGGCGAGCAGTGGGGACATCCAGATGAAGGGAGGAGGAGGATCTGAGGGTACGGGTGGGAATGGCCACATGAACAAGATCTGAAAGATATGATGGAGCAAGGTTGTGGATGGATTTAAAAGTCAGAATAAGTATTTTGTATGTAATGCGGTGTGTGACTGGTAGCCAATGGAGCTGTTGCAGAACAGGTGTGATGTGTTGGGAGGAAGGTGTTTGAGAGATAATTCTGGCAGCTGAGTTCTGAACATACTGTAGTAAGTTCAATTCCCGCATTGCCCGCCCATGTGTCGAAGTGTCCTTAGGCAAGACACTGAACCCCACATTGCCTCTGATGGTTATAAGTTGGCGCCAGTATTCTGCAGTATTCAGTGTGTGAATGTGACTGTAAAGCGCTTTGGGTCGAGGAAGGTACAAAAGGGCGATACAATTATATGCAATTTATTATTCAAACAGCCCCACAAGTCACAACTGAGAGTTACCTTACAATGAACACTTTTGGTTATGCACTTGTCTTTAGCAGAGGTACAGTGGTGGTTATGGAAACAGCTCATCGTCTTTTTTGATCTGCCAGCCTCTAGGGAGAGAGCCATCATCGTTCGCGGCCTGGAGTCTTTCTCAGATGTTTCCTGCATTCGTTTTAGACCCTACCAGAATGGAGATCATGAGTGGTTGAGCATTGAGTCTAGAAATGGGTAAGCCATGCGTTTTTTATATCCATGCTTACAGGGATTTTAACGGTCTAGTTGAACAGTGGCTGTCAGGTCGTGAACTCAGAGCACTGAAGTAAGTAAATCTTTATTCCCAGAGAGCAACTCACACGTCCTTCAGAATGTTAAAACTAGATAAAACCAGAAAGATAATACAAGCTGCTTAAAGCAGGTAAACCCAATAAAACATACTCACACATTTTAAGTAAAACTAAAGTTAAGATAGCTAAATAAAATAATAAAATATATAGTTTTAAATGGCTTGGTGGAGTCAGTCTGCTGCAGAGACAGAGGGAGGCCATTCTAGAGTCGGGGAGCAACGGCTTTAAAGGCGAGGTCTCCTCTAGTTTTAAAATGAGTTTTGGGAAAGATTAAAAGGTTTTTATCTTGGTCCTCAAGGAACATGCAGAAGTGTAGGGAGTGAAAAGGCCAGAAATATAAGGCTGCAAGGCTCTAAAACTTAAATTAAAACATTAAAATCTATTTAAAATTGATCAGAAAGCCAATGTAGCATAAAAAAGCAGAAGGGTGACATGAGTTCACTTATTGGTTCCAGTTAAAATCCTTGCTGCAGAGTTTTGGAGAAATTGGAGTCGTTTAAGATTCTGTTTGTTAAAACAAGTAAAAAACAGGGTTGCAGTAGTCTATATGATAAGATGATCAGCTCAAGGTCAGAATGGGATAAAAGTTTTGCCACGTTCCTTCCTGATAAAACGTGTCTTTTACCAGGAGCTTCAAATTGAAGCCACGTGACAGATTCCTGAGAGTTGACTGAGAAGCTCAGTGAACTTAGGTGTCTTTTATTAGAGGGTATTTTTTAAACTAGAGCCAAAAATGTTGTCTCTGTATTTTGAGAGTTTTGAAGTAAGTGGTTTTCATGTAACCGCATTTTGATGCTGGCTAAACAATCTCGTAAGTGAGACAGATTATTGTAATTATTCTCACCAAAGTAATCATAAATCTGAATGTCATCAGCATATAAATGAATTGACATGTGACTAAATTTGCTGATGAGTCTCCCAAGAGGGATAAAAAAAGTCAATATAGTTTGAAATGTGATCATATTGAGAATGAATGAAATGGGGCCCAAAACGGAACCTTTGGAAACACCACAAGACAGGATTTTTGTTTCTGAGGATAAGTCAATAGCGATATTCTAGGTTCAACCACTGAAATAGGAGACACACCAGCTTAGGACTGACCCAGATAAATCACAGTCATTATGAAGATGCTCAATCATAATATTGTGATCTACAGTATACTGACCAGAATGAGCACATTGTTGGAAACTGGAAAGAGTGGTTTCAGTTTAGTGGTTCTTTTTAAAGCCGTATTGGAAATCATCACAAAAATGGTTTTGTTCTAAGAACAACCTTAGTTGCTCAGCTATGAACCTCTCCAAGACTTTAGCAACCAAAGGGAAGTTTGGAAACGGGTCAAAAATTAATTGGATCTGAGTGGTCAGTGTTGGTTTTTTTAGGAACAGGATTTATCATGACATGCTTTAAAAAGGAAGGTACAGTTCCAGACTTTAAAGAGAGATTCCCGAGGCCAACAACAGTAGCACCAATTCCCTCAAACACTTTTAGAAAAACAGGTGAGAAGACCTGATCCCACCAGGATCTGTCTGACAGAAACAGTATCAGATTTGTAAAGTGTTTTCGGTGACACACAAGCATCTCACCTGTCTGACCCTTCTTAATTTAAAGTTGAGTTAAAAGTATTTACCATAATTTTTGGAGTATAAGTCACAGTTTTTGCATAGTTTGGCCAGGAATGGAACTTAAACTCAGTTGAGACTTATATATGATTTAAAAATAATAAATAGGATCATATTTTCGTTCTTTTCCCACTAATCGGTGTTAGAAGGCCGTGTGGTTTATCAGTATTTGCTACTGACAGCAGAAGAGGCGGCTCTCAACATTATCCCGGGTTTGGTGGACTTTTTTAAGCAGCGTTGCATCTTTCCCCCAAAAGTGCAACTTATGTATGATTTTTCTTCTTTATTATGCCTTTTGTTTTTTTTTAGCTGCTGTGACTTATACTCCGGAATAATTATTTAAGAAACAAAGATTCCTGCCTTGACTGAATGGAACTTTGTGTTTAACCCTTGTGCTGTCTTGGATGACCCCGCCCTTACATTGACGTGTTCTCCCTACCATAACAAAGGTGGATAAAGGTGGACAAATTTCATGTAATCCATTGAACCAGTGAAGATCACAAATCATTGAAAAAAAAAGGTTCAGAGCACTGTCTAGTGGGTCTAGATGACCCAACTTCCAACGGTAAAGTGCCTAGGATAGCACAAGGGTTAAGGGAAAACCACAGACATGCATAAAAGAAACCAATGAGTTCCTGGTGGAGAACACAGAGCCCAAAGGGGCCTGGCCATACTGACTCCACCCAACTCTCTACCAAATCAATACTGGAGACAACGTATATGGACAGTTTTGTTGAGTCCTCTCACAGTTCCTCCCACCAGCCCAAAAGAGTCCTACAACGACCTGCATGATTTGGTACTTCGCGGTTGTTTCTGTGTCAGTACTGGAATGTGGCTCAGATTGAAAATGCCCCTGAGCTTCATCCTACAGAACAGTGGACCAACGTTCCTTTCAGCTTTTGCATTCTCTGTTGCTTCACTGCAGTTGTCCTGTATTTACTAGATTGGGCATAACACCCTGCTGTTCTTTCCTGCATGGCAGCTGCTACTCTTACGTGGGTCGTCAGGGCGGCGGTCAGACGGTGTCCCTGAGCAGACAGGGTTGTCTGTACCACAGCACCGTCCAGCACGAGCTGCTCCATGCCCTCGGCTTCAACCACGAGCAGACTCGCTCTGACAGGGATAACCACATCAAAGTGCACTGGGAAAACATCATTGATGGTCAGAATATCGTTTTCCACCACTTTTCTAAATATATTGTTCAGTTGATCGAAGTGAAGCTGCCTTCTAAATAAAATATGGATTATATTTTGGCTTGTTACAGGCAAAGTGTAAGAAATGGAAAAAGTTGACTTGATTAGCAAAAACTTCCCCAAAACAGCTGAAAGCTGCTTCATTTCAGTCAAAATGTTTCCTATACTTGCAGACATGGAGTACAATTTCTACAAGATTGACACTCTAAACCAGGGGACGCCTTACGACTACAACTCTGTCATGCAATATGAAAGGTAAAACACTTCTTGCTTGTGTGCTTTGTGTTTGTTGATGGCTTTGCAGCAGCAGCTGTCGTTTATTGATCTCTGGGACGGCTGTGGTGCAGAGGCAGAGCAGTCCACCTCTGAAGGTTACAAATTTGGCTCCTGAAGTGTTACCCCTGAGCCGTTCCCATCATTCTCTGTGTTCACTGTGACCTTTCAGGTATGCCTTCTCAAAGAACAACCTTCCCACCATGGAGCCCATTCCCGACAGCAATGTTTCCTTTGGCCAGGCCACCCAGATGAGCAAGAATGATATTGACAGGTTGAACCGCCTCTATGAATGCTGTAAGTTTACCCTTCCCAAAGCAAATGTCACACTTCAAAATAAAAGCCCCAGAACAATACTTACACAAAGCAAGATGAGGGTAGAATAAACTTCTCTATTTTAATGCCAATCCTTTATTCTCTTCCTCGTCCTACTTCGACGCTAAGCCATAGAGCTTCTCTCAGTAAAACTTAACACAATAAAAGCCTCAAATGTTAGCTCCTAAGACAGACGATGTGGAAAAGGTGCCAATGCTATAGGGAGAATCCAGTTAGCTGTAATGGAAGTCTGGAGGAGTGAGACGGCAAATAAATATTTTATAAAGACCAAATGAAACTGTGGAATTAGCTTTCTGTGTTTTTTTAAAGTTACCAATCCCAAATTCTTAATGTGCAATGGACCATGTCATTCAGTGACCATACGATTACTGTTATAGATGATTACACGTTTAGCATCAGTCACAGCCACTTAAACATGTCTGGTAACGATGAGAAAGGTTTTTCCAGCTGACATGATTTTCTCTGTAGAAACTGCTCCTGAACCTGGAAAACATGAAACCTGGACGCATTCCTGGACTTGGGATCAGTTTTCCATCCACGTCCTGGCACATTAAATGGTTTAGTGCTGTCTCTAAAGTCAAATAAATAAAGATGTTTGAGTTTGAAAAAATGACATTTATGCTCCTGTTGTTTTTCCCCCTTAATATCATTTATTAGCTTTGCTTCAAACATGAGAGATTCCTTTTTTCATTTTCATGTATGCAAAGACGGTAGAAGGAATGATTTCAGTTACCTCCTTTCACAACTTTATGCTTTTGAGTAAGCCTTTACAATAAATCGCAAATTTATCATTATGGCGATGTCAAGCTGTGCAATACGCATGTCGCAAAAGACGGCGAAAATTGCGATAAATAGTTACCTTAAATGTGCTAAAACAATCTTATGAAAGCTTAAAGTATGTAACCCTTGTGCTATCCTAGGCACTTTACTGTTGTGAGTTGGGTCATCTAGACCCACCAGACAGTGCGCTGAACCTTTTTTTTTCAATGATTTGTGATCTTCACTGGTTCAATAGATTACATAAAATGTTTCCACCTTTATCCACCTTTGTCATGGTAGGGAGAACACGTCAAAGTAAGGGTGGGGTCATCCAAGATAGCACAAGGGTTAAGCAATCAAATAAATCCATTTATACATTTGTCCTATCGGATGGAACCTTTTATGTTAGATGCTTGCCTCCCATTTGGACTAGGGTCATTTGGAGTATAATTGAACCCTTGTGCTATCCTAGGCACTTTAACATTGGGAGTTGGGTCATCTAGACCCACTAGACAGTGCGCTAAACCTTTTTTCTTCAAGGATTTGTTTACTGGTTCAATGGATTACATGAAATCCTCTCCACCTTTATCCACCTTTGTCATGGTAGGGAGAACACGTCAATGTAAGGGGGGGGGGGTCATAGGATAGCACAAGGATTAAGGTATTTTGACTTATTTGAATTAACTGTTGCAGCAAAATATAAAATATGTTTTGGGTTGTTTTGCTATTTGCTCACGTATCGCAATTTATATCATCATCGAAATATTGATCATTAATGTCACAAATTGCAAGTTTTCCTCATATCATGCAGCCCTAATATTGACTACTGATTACTTAACCCTTTAATACTGGAGATGATGTTGGCAACACCTTCATACACTACAGTACCAAAGGTTCTGGTCACCCATCCAAATGATCAGAATCAGGTGTGCTAATCACTTGGGCTGGCCACAGGCGAATAAAATCAAGCATTCAGGCATGCAGACTGTTTTGACAAACATTTGTGAAAGAATGGGCCGCTCTCAGTGAATTCCAGCGTGGAACTGTCATAGGACACCACCTGGACTACAATTCCAGTGGTGAGGTTTGGTGAAGGATTCATGGTGTGGATTTGCTTTTTAGGCCCCTTAGTTCCAGTGAAAGGAACTCTGAATGCTTCAGGATCCCAAAACATTTTGGACAATTCCATGCTCCCAACCTGGAGGGAACAATTTGGACAAATTTTGGACAATTTAGAAAGAATATATTTGTTTTTTTGTGAGGTTACATAAAATTGCTTGTTAATAAACTGGAGGGAAAAACAATTACCAGGGTAAAATTTCAAATAATTCACTTGAAAATTATTACTGAAAACTAACTTAACTTTTAGAAAAGAAAAAGCTGCAACTTCCAGCTTTTTCTGCCACAATTATCACAAAAATGCACGTGAGATTGCGGAGGGACTATAGATTATAGAGTTTTACCTTTTTTTTTCCATTTTTGGATGCTGGTGTGCCGTGAAATTTTTGTCAAGGATAAAGTGTGCCGTGGCTCAAAAAAGGTTGAAACGTACTGATTTAAACCAACCTATACAATATAATCATCTCCTTTTGTTTATTCCCTTTCGGGGTCATGGGGATGCTGGAGCCTATAACGGCCACTTGTGGGCGAACGCAGGGGGCACCCTGGACAGGTCAATCTAACCATTTTTAAATTAACAAGTTGGATCTTGGGAAATACCATTTGGAATGAGACATGATAGATTTATTTTGCTATAATGTAAAAACAACTAAGTACATTACAGCAGACAACACATGTGATGTCAGCAAAACCGGATCACCCATCATTCCAGTCCAATGTGTGGAAACACTTTGAATTTAGCAGTCATGTGACCACATAGTGTGCCAGAATGGTCTCATGATGTTCCCTTTGGATTATTTGGATGTGGAAAAACAACAGTGGGCTGAACTTTAGGACACTAAAATGTGAATGGATTGGACATTCATTCTTGCTTGTTTGGACACATTTCATTTACACTTGATTATCTTAAAGAAATCCAAGGATTTTGGAAAACTTCACTGTTCAGTAGCAGGTATTTGTCTCCGAGTCCCACTGGTTGAAGTTTTGGGTTAAGATGTCCTGGATCCGTTTTGGACAGTGAATCGAATCGTTCAAAATGAACCAAAATTGACTATGAATCATATCATCAACCCCAAATTATCATATTAACCATTGTTAAAACAACCTGTGTATTAAAAACAAGATTTTTCGAATGTTTTACAAAACAAAAAAAAAAATGGCTGCAGTGGTTGCCAGAATGAAAATACAGTAAAAATGTAAAGATAACTTCACAGAACTTTGCATAAATTTAACATAGAAATCTTGTAAATACAACAACCCTTCCAAGTCTATAAAACATTGAAGCTGTTTTGTCGTTATGAGAATTTTTTTTATCTTTAGCTTTAATATTTGCAAAACTAACCCCAAAAATCTTTATATGCTGTAATATATGAAAATAACAATAACATTACAGTACAGCAAATTTACAAAATGAATTCATAAGTTTTATCAAGAAAGAGTTTTAAATGACAGTTTGTGTATGTAAACCTAAACAGTAAATGATGTCATGTTTACAGCGTGCCTGTAAGGCTGTTTAAATAAAGTTTTTTTTTTTTACATACTCATTCTGACAACCACTGCTGCCAGTTTAAAAAAACGTGATTGTTTTTAGAGTGATGTTTCCTTCCAGTATTGAAAAGTCATCGACGTTGTAAAATCAGAGTTTGAAATGAGAAAGTCAGAGTAATCAGAGTAAACCTTTCCATACTCTGCAACACAGGGAACATGCACAGATTCAGGATTTGAGTTCATTCATCGTAACAAAATAAGAGCCTTTATTGTTGATTTCAGTGAGTTTCCAGAGTTTCTTTGTACAATAAAGCTGAGGTTTCTCTTCATCAGACGCCCTCAGCTGTCAGTCTGTCCTCCACTTTATCAGCAGTCAGATTGAACTGACAGTCCCTCAAAGCTTTCAGCAGCTTCCCCGTCTGGGCTTCAGCCTTTTGACTTTTCCTCCACTCCTTCAGAAGCTCCACCGCCGTTTCCTCCAGGTCTGTGGGGTGCCGTTTGGAAATGGACTCCAGCTTGGCATCGCTCAGGCCCAGTTTGCGGCCCAGTTTACGCCAATTCCTTCCCAGGTTCTCTGAAATCACCTCAGAGGCGATGTTCAGCTTGACTGAGGGAGCAGAAAAGGTTGTTAGAGGTGCAGGTTTAAACATCAGCGCTCAAAGACCACTGTCCTGCGTCTTCCTCCGATAGTCTGGACTTCCTCACAGAACCCGTCTGGATCAGCTGTGTTCAGTCAAACAGAAGCTGCACGGTCGGGGATGAAAAGGAAACCAGACTCTGGTCCTAAAGACTGCACCTTCAGTCAGAAAAGAGACTTTCCTGCACTCCAATCATGCTCCTGCATGGTGTAGACCAGGGGTCAGCAACCTTTCTGACATGGAGAACCAATTCCAAATGTTCTCCTTAACAACCGTCATCCCCAACTTTAATGCCAACTCTGAAACAAAAAAAACTTCCACTGTATCTGAGATTATATTTCATTCACAAGCTGCAGGTCAAATACCTCAGAAAGTGCTTTCATAACTATATTTCATAAGGCATATAGGTAAAGTTAAGAAGAATTTTGCAATGTTAGTTTGAGACCAAAAGTACTGCTTTTGTGGTCTGTTATATTGTAATGGTTACCACCAAAAATAACTGTTTTCTATCCATGACAGCAAGCTTGAAAACGTGAATTTATTTAACAGGTTGTTATTCAAGTTGACATTTGTGGTCATGTTTTGTCTGTCGTCATCCCATTGGATGAACGGGACCAGCTGACAAATGACAGCCAGGTGACAGGGGGACACACCTTTTTTTTTCTTAAGTGACTCGGGGTACGCGAAAAACACAGCTGACGGCAGACCAGGAGGCGGAGGAGCAAGCGGGTCTCGTACTGTGGATTACCTTACCAGCTAAATTTTGGGATTACCCCAGACATTCCGATTCCTGGCGGAGTATTGTTTCCCAAAAGGCTCGGAGCGTTGCAGTACGAGGATCAGCGGCTGGCTCTTTACAGGTGGAATGCGTTCCAGCGAGTGAGGCGGGGCGGCCTCCCACCTAAGGCGTGAGACTGTCAAACATTTTTCTTTTCTTTTCTTATCAGACTCCGGATTTGGGATTACACTTTGGTTTTGTGAACATTATGGACTTCGGGAAATCGGGTTTTTGTACATTGAATGATGAATGTGATGGTTGATTGATATAAAGTTCATCACTCGCAGAATACACGGCTGCACAAACAAGCAGCTATTTGTGATTTTTGTTGTTAATATTAGTGTGCGGATTGAAAGGATATTTGATGCCCCTGCCGTAAACCGGCGTTGTGACATTCCCGTCACAGAGTGGAAGGTGGTTTGTTACAATATAGGACTGAATACATCAGAGCAAAATACCATCAATAGTTCTAAGAACTTCACAAGCATCAACATGAAAAAATGAGCAGATTTTGACTGATTCATCTCTTGTTACACTATGAGACCCGGCCTGAGTGACTTAACGCCACTTCATCCTGTGATGGAGCTTCTATTGGATGTAGATGAGATGTTTTTACTTTTTCCTTAGCCTTCGCCATCATTATTCATTTGTTTTTACCCCAGTAAATGGAGTGACGATCAGCTGTTTTTATTTGAAACTTCATTTTGACATTTGTCAAACAGACAGAAAGTCTGGGTTAAATCTGACTTTTTTGGGTTATTTTTTAGCAAACTGACCTTTTAACTTCATAAATGTCAGCCGCTGTGGCACCAAAAACAGCTGAGCGGTCATGAACATCTGCAACAGCTTCCCGCTTTCCCCACTGACTCACTCGCTCTATCTATCTCGATCTAACAACATTTCCCATCTCCAGGAATTCAGCTCTTTGTTCATCCAAACAAACCCTGATAAAACACTGAGTAGTTAGGAATATAAAAGATCATAAAATTATTTTTTCTTTGTGTTTATTTGATTCTATTAAAGTTATTTTGATAAGAATGACGGTACCGCGATTTAGCTACAGCTATACCTGTTTGCGGAAAAGTCCCACCCCTTTAACTGTCTCCACCAATCATTCTTGGAGGCCTAATCACATGTCATCAGTCTGACCAATCAGAAGTGGTTAAAGTCTTCACTTCCTTGTTCAGATTCTGCTCCTAAAGTCTCTCAGTTCCAACAAAAATACCAGCTAAAGCTCGACTTTAGCGGTGTAGCTTTCCACAGAATCCGGTGTCAGACCGTGGAACAAGAGAACAAAACCATGAAGCTCAGAGAAGCTGGTCTGTCTGCCATCACTACATCTCCCATGATGCATTGGGTTAAAATGACTGTCTTAGCGCACAATGAGTCTCTCCTCTTAACGTCTTTAAACAACGAACACACATCAAACAGTTTTTGAATCTTTTAACTTAACTTTTAGAAAAAAACAACTGCAGCTTCCAGCTTTTTCTGCCACAATTATCATGAAAATGCATGTGAGATTGTGGAGGGACTGTAGATCAAAACAGACTATGAGCTTTTCCTTTTTTTTTTTTTTTTTTGGAAGCTGGTGTGCCGCGGGATTTTGGTCAAGGTTAAAGTGTGCCGTGGCTCAAAAAAGGTTTCTAAAGGATTAACAATCCAGCTCATATCTGGCGTCTAAGGTTTTAAATAAATTAATAAACCCCGTCTTCTCCACGGAGAAGGTGATGAAGCAGCAGGAGTCGGGGTTACCCACGCCCCCACCTTCTCCTCCTCCGAAAACAAAATCCTACGGTGGCCGCATCGCAAATGAATACCTGTACAAGTAATAATTACAATGCAGTATACTTTATTAACAAATAACAGTAACAACTAACTATCTACCTAATGAACTAACTATACAGGCGTTGTAGAATGAATATGTGTGTGTGTGTCAGGGCGCGTGCGTGTGTAAGAAGACTGAGCGCGTGCCACGCGAGCGCGCGTGAGAGCCTTGGACTCCGATGGGCTTTAGGCAGCGTGGGGGGGGTCTCTTCCTCCACGTCTGTGACAGTAAACCCACACCAGTTTCACACAACAGAGGATTTTATTCCTTTCTTGGGAACAAACTTCCCACTCTCATTGGTAGCCATGCTGTCGCGTGCTGTGTCGTGTATTGTTTGTCGCGTGCCATACCGCCGTGTGAAACTAACGCTACGGAAGCTCTGGGGAGCCAAGAATGTGCCACATACAAACTCGATTTAGTTATTTTTGAAATCGGCCGTAACAAAAAATTCAAATTAATTCATTCAATCGATTTATCGCCCAGGCCTATGTTACACAAAGATGGTGTGTGCCACCAGTAACACATCTAATCTGTTAACGAACTTAAAACTGCTTTACTGACTGGAACAATCGGGTCCACAAGAGAAAAAATGTGCACGTTCAAATGTTTTTTTTTTTTTCAGGCCAGTGTTAATTAACCAAAGTTTTTGGTTCCTGGCAGCTAAAAGTTTTTCTTATTTTATAAAGCAGGTCACCTACATGGGTCAATTTAATTTATTGTTATGTAAAACCAATAAATGCAATTTATAAGTAATTTTTTTCCGCCTTCTTTTGTTGTACCGAAAAAATACCAAAATAGACAGACAGACAGATAGATAGATAAAAACGTTATTAATCTCCCAAGGTTTGAGAAACTCAGGTGTCCGGCACACACAATAAATAACAATAAAATAATAGTTCATTAAATAGCAGTTCATATCAGGCCCATTTGTTATACAGCAGTACCGAACCGAGCCCTATGGAATTCTGAACCAAACCGAACTGAGATTTTAGAGTATCGTTACACCCCTGACGTCCCCTTCTGTCTCCGCTTTCGCTGTAGGGATTCTAGATTTGGTCATTTGTAACGTGATTTGCTGTTGTGTTTCAGTATTTGTTGTCGTATCTTAAATGTAAACGTGTCTTGCACCTCTGGGCCACCGTAGGCATCAACATTCTAACAGACTTAAAAGCTCAAAAACTTAATGTTGCGTCATTAAGGCCCTTAATGCACATACGCTGCCATTGATCCTAAAGTGTTTTTTTTTTTTGGAAAAACATTTGTTCTCTTAATGTGTCTCATAGTGCAGAAAATCCGGTCATCTTTTGTCGTGTCATGAATTTCCAATAGTTCTGTGAAGTGTGAAGACTTCTATGGTGGAGTTGCAGGTTCGGTTCCGTCAGACACTGACTGACGTTCTGCTCTACAGCTCGGGGGCAACAGCGCCCCCTGGAGGCACAGTGTCAGACAGGCGGTTCCGGCTCAGGTTCGGTACCTGTCTCCTCCTCGCTCGGACCCCCGTTGGCGGCTCTTTCCGAGCCCGCGAACTGCTGCAGCTTCTCGGAGAGGTCCACCTGGGGGATGCCCTGCAGGACGCCGATCAGGAAGTCCAGGTTTCCGGGGCCCAGGTGGCCCCTCTCCGCCAGGGCCTGAAACAGGCCGTGGCCGCTCGTTATCCTCTCCAGATCTCGTCTGCCGACATGGTCTCGAACCAGGAACTTCATCTTGCTCAGGTCTTCTTCCCTCAGCTGGTTGGAAATGTCCAGCAGAAGCGCGTTAAACGTCTCTGAGCTCATGACCGCGACGCCGCGCCGACCTCCTTTTTTTTTTTTTTTTTTACTTTCACTTTCGAGTTTCAACTTTCAGCATAGATCTGCAACAACTAGAGCGGCCGGCCGGGGAGCCGATTATACAGAGACGGTTCTAGCTCATTTGCCGCCATTGGCAAAACACTGGAGGTCCAGTGTTGCCAGATAGTCACGGTTTTCAGCCAAAAGTCATCTAAAAACCGCCAAATCCCACAAAAAAACCTGCCCAACAAGGGATTAATTATCTGCAATTAGCAGTAATTAATCATTCTTTAGTTATTACTTCCTATTTTGAATGAAAGTCCAATTTCTAGACATTTTTAATGATTTTACATCCACATTTTGCTACTAGTCTAATCAAAAACATCAAATAGGAAGAAAATTTTGATCCAAATGTGTCTGATTGGGGCAGAGTTTTCTAAACGGTGTGTTTACATGACACATTTTTATTTTAACCAAGAGTTTCTTCTGATTACTTTTGTCCATACAAGCACAGCTAGTGAATACAATCTGTCTTCAGAGTAGAACAACCGGTCGTCACGTGATGTACAAAGATTAGAGGAAACTATAGAATAAACTTTCAGAGTAAACTATATCCATATAAATAAATATATTGCCTTTGGCACACTAAAGCACATTAAAGAATAGACTTTTAATGAAATAAAAATGCACAGATTTACCCGACCTTGCTCGTCTCCTCCAGTTTCCAATAAGGAACTCTGCTCCTGGGTCTGCTATCGTTTGGGTTGTCCTCTAACCACAATCACTAACATCCACCTCCCTGAATGATTACTGGGGCCAGCCAGGACATAGATGGACTCCTTGATGATTTTTCCCAGCTTCTTCCTTTCTGTGATGCTGCTGTTCCAACATGAGGCACCATATAGGATGGCTGAAGCCACAGCAGAGTCATGGAAGGTCTTCAGGAGCAACCCTATAACTCCAAAGGACCGCTGTCTCCTCAGCAGGTACGGCATGCATTGGATGTACAGTATGTCGGTGTTCAGTTTGCTGCTGAGGTCAGCTCCCAGGAACTTGTAAGCATGGAAGCTGCACAGGTGATTTTCATCAGGGCGATATGCAAACTGTCAGATCGCCACAAACTCTCTTGATGTCTCTTCACTGGATGTTCACCAATAAGGGAGCAAGAGGCTGATGTCTGTGGAAGTCCACCATCTCTTTGGTTTTCCTAACATTAATGATGAGGCGGCTCTAATCACACCAGTCCATAAAGTCTTGTCAGTCAGTCATGTCTTCTATACAGTACAGAATGTCTTCAGCTTGCAAATATGATTATGGGTTTCATTCTATAATACTAAAGTTATTTTTCTTTAAACGAGAGAGAAAAGTGTGAGGGGTTTTAGTGCCTTAAAACATCCATTTGGGATCTTTTGGAACTTTTTGGAGACATTCTGAAATAATACCTTTCATACTCCTGATGTTTCATTCAGTCTGAGCTCAACTTAACCCAGTGATGTGTCTAATCATGATTTGTACATCTAACTGTACTCAAATTCATTAGTATTTTATTAGTCCCCTATTAGTGAATTACGTTTGCATGTGTTCATATGTAAAAATTATCCACAAGATTTCTGGAACAATTGTTCCAAATGATTCGATCTCCCAATCATTTTTATCTGCCATCATTTAATATTACAGATACACATAAACATGTACACACACAGTTGTTTAGGTGAAGTGGTGCTTGTGATAGGAATCCTCATGCACTGTGGATTTATTTGTAAATATTTAAGATCCATCTCGTTTCTTCATTGCTCAGTTATTTATTTACTTTTATTTCTTGATATTTCTAGTTTTTGTTACATCTCAAGAGAAAACAATTTATTAAGGCTGTTTTCCTTTGGTCCTCAGCCCACACTTTGGAGTGTCACACCTTGGAATCAGAAGTGGGATGATTACTCAGAGAGACCCCTTGGGCGAGGGGTGGGGAACAAGACATATCTACAAAAACTAAAGCTGCCAAACTTGAGGTTGATCTGGAGTCAGCTAAGCCTGACGAAAGTAAAGACTGGGAGACTAATGATGGGGAAGAGTGGTCCTTTGGTCCAGCTATCCCGGAGACCTTCAGCTGAGGCATACGTGGCCAGAGGAGCAGAGATGAGGTGCTGATCAAGGGGAGTTCCAAGGTTTGCGCATTGCCATCCAAGAGGGCAGACGGTCACTGGCACCATCAGATCGTTCCAGGGCGGAGACTGCCGTTTCTCTTATGGGACTCTTCACAGGTTCTCCAATGCCACAGTAGCAGTCAGCACCGCAGCCACCGCCACTGGTTCCAGCACTGCGTAAGTCTGTTGGGGATGTTGATCATTTTTTCCTTTGCTTTGATCAAGTTGCAATAACTTGGGCTTGGCCAGACACTGAGTGGGCCAGCAGATTGGTACTTTTACTGACGGGGAAAGCTTTGGAGGCAAATTCTGCCCGATTAATACTCGGATCCTAAGCAAGCCCTACTGGCCAAATTGGACATTTCTGCTGAGACTTATCAAGAGCGTTTCAGGAAAACAGTTGTGTCCCCAAGGAACCAAAACCTACCAATCTTTAAAAGGTCTATGTTGACGTTGGATTAAGGCAGACCACTACATCTGTTACTACTGCCATGGCCTCAGACTGTCTCCTCAAAAAGTCTAAACTTTCAGGGTACTGCTACGTCACCCATAAAGATGTATTCAAAAAAGTAGATAACCTTCACTGTGGAGATTCCATGTTAATGGTTTAAAATAGGCTGTTTTATTAGATAGTGGGAGTTCCATGTCTTTGGTTAAGAAAGACTGTCTGTCCAACAGTGCCAATGACCATAAGACCAAAACCAACATTAAATGTGTTTATGGGGGCCAGAGAGCACAGCCAGCACCTAGGGTTACTGTAGCTGTAGGTTTGCAGAAATTTTTGTTGCAAGTGGGGGTTGTTTATAAATTATCTGTAGAATGTATTCTGGGGAGGGATTTGCTAAATCTTTATGATTTGATTACAGAAAAACAAACCTGAAATGTGTGCAGTTGTTACAAGGTCTAAAAAAAAAGCTGGCCTGGAGCCCCTACCTGATCTTTATAAGGATTTATGTGAGGGGAGTTTTGGGACAGAGGAGTTTAGGTGGAGGTGGGATTGCACCAAGAATCAGCCTTGAGCTTCTCCTTGTTTGGACAGACTGACAGATGAGGTTAGTCAGGAATATCTGTGGATCATGATGTTTGCAGATGACACTGATCTGTAGTGAGAGCGCAGAACATGTGGAAGAACATCAAGAGAGGTGAAGGTTTGTTCGGGAAAGTAGAGGAATAAAGGTCAGCTAGAGCAAGACAGATAATCCGTGTGTGAATGAGAGGATGTGAGTCTTTTAAGCGCAGTAACTATTTAAACCAATCCAGTGTTCTCAGTGTGCAGATACCATCAGTCTGTGGAGCAACAGCAGACTATCTGTGGGATTCTGGGTCATTCCAAAAATCTTGCTAGAAAGCTTCATCCCAAAAAAATCAATTTCAGAGCAATTCACTGTTTATTTCTTTGCAGAAAAAAACATTAAAAAAAGACTACGTGAAAGGGTAATAATGTGTGTCTGCACATACACACATCAATAGGAAAAGCTATTTAAACAGTAAAAATATTTAGAAAATAAAATATTTGAAGCAGTAAACGACGAGGCAGCAGACAAAAGGAAGAATCACCACATGTGACGGCACGCTCAAAGACTAATAAAACACATGAGAGTTTCATGTTTGAAGGCAGAGAAAGACACATTTATGGAAACATTCTCTTTAAAAGTAACCGTCAGAATGACAATTTTCAATAAAAAACACAAAATACTTCTCATCTGTCTCATCAAATGTGCATTTCCTAATCCTTCCCAATTTCTAAAGAGTCCCCATTTGAACCGGAAAAGCCTTTGTTATTTGCTTTTTTCAACGTTTCTTCCTGATGCACGAAGGTGCAGTGGGATCAAAGTGGACTTCCAAATGACAAATACAAAAAATAGAAAATAAAAACATATCCAACATGTTAAAACACGAAAAAAAAAAAAAAAAACAACAATCCCTCAATAAAAGAAAAAAAAAATACAATTTGGTCAGTTAGAGGTCTTCAATTCTGGGTTCATCTGACCTTTGGGTTGTTTTCAGTCAGCAGTAGAAGTGGGAATCCAGTCACTCACATATTCATTAGTGCAGTTGTGTAGGTTGATGAATAAAATGAAAGAGAAAAAAAACACTGTTCAGTCAAGGACGATAAAAAGAAGATGAAGGAAAATGATGGAGAAACAGATCTTCTCTGCCAGGGTTCATCATTTGAGCAAATCTGCTTAAAGGATGTTTCTATGATCCGGGTAAAGATCCCGTCACGGCTAGATCCGTGGTCTGAAGGTACGAAGAGTGTTGCCGTGTTTTCCAGCTGCCACCATTCAAGACACAAACACTGAGCTCTGACTGGCATTTACAAGAGGCTGTCACTCTATCAAGTGTCATGTGACCCAGCTGTGGTTTTTACAAAACAAAAAAGATCTGCTTCTACACAACCAAACATACAATTACAACCAAAACAAACATGGTTGGAAAATATGGTAAAAGTTTTGTATAAAATGATTCTTTTAAAAACTAAAGTCAAAGTCTCAAACGTGAATCAGAAGCGAGGATGGAGTTCAGATTTTTTTCTTCATATGGGCACAAAGAAACTTTTTGGTTTCCTAATTGCAGTTCTAGAACCAACAATCAGCCACATCTGAGGTAAACTTACTTCCTTTCTGACTGTAGATTAAGCACATTAAAAAAAATGTCAAGATTTGACTAAAAAAATTCTACTTTTATTCAGATTTGACAAAGGAAGTGTCAGTGATTTGAAAATAACTGAGGTTAAAGCATTTTGGATCGAAACATTGTGCTTGGATGAAATTGAACATTAAAGTGTTGAAGTGCAAAACTTTTTTTCTTCTCCGTCTTTAGATTATATATTAATGACAGAACTATGAGAAACTTTTACTGCAAATGTTAACAGCAGAAACATCTGGCTCCTTAACTGTTTTGTAAGATATTCCCAACACATTTATAAACCAGTGCTGAGGTGTTCCTCTGTACCCACATGGGAAAAACAAGACATGAAGGATCTTTCTTTCAATGTGTGACATCCACCTAATGCTAGAGTTGAACACAAGAGCACAGAGACGGGAGTGTCTCTGCATCCCCCTACAGCCTGAAACGGCTTAAGGAGTTCAGCTTCGATGAAGATCAGATCCAACCCAACCCAAAGACCCACACGGTCCAGCAGACACATCTTCCAACTGCAGTTCATTACGCTACGTCTGTCACAAAGACAAAGAGCATGGGCCAAACACTGCTAAATACATATAATCATATAAACAAAGAAGCCTTTGTGAGCTTTCCTCATCACACTTCCCTCAGTGTTCAAATAAAAAGCATCAGGAGGATCTTTTGGACGGAATCATGGAGGTGGTCCTTACAGTGTCTGCTTCAGACGCCGTTATGGCAGAAGGCGGCCGATGCAGCGGTCCAGCGTTAGGGCCCACGTGGAGTCTGGCACAACCTCAGTCAACAAACTTCAACTTGTTCGATACAGATAAAAGACATGTTGAGCTTTAGGGGGAAATTTGCGTCACATCTTACATTGAAGTTGGGAGGAAAGGAGCTTCAAAGTATGTGCTAAAAATCCCATTTGATCAGCATAAGCATAATGTTTCTTTGTTCGAAAGGAGAGTGAAGAATGTAAATGTTCTGTCGATGGTGGCAGACTGTGAGCATGAACATTTACCAGCCAGCTCTTGCATGCATGTTGGGGCGTGAGCGCGGCTGTGGCGGGCTCTGAGCATCTGAGGGCGGACTGTTGCAATTATACAGGCCGCGGCTGTCGCGGGCTGCACGCCTTTTACCCTGCTCCTCCTTCATGAAAAGCTCCATCATGTGGATTTTCTCCTTGTGGATCTGCAGGGTGATGTCTTTGGGAATGTCCGGGATCAGCCAGTCCACAAAGTCACTCATGAGCATCACCACGTTCTGCCAGACACAGAATCAACAGACATTTCTGAGGAGCAGCCACAGAACATTGGAGCAGTAAAATCAACAAACAGCTTCTCAGATTTGACCAAATAAGTGCCTCCACTGGGGCAGAACACGAGGGCATTTGTCCAGTTTTTCCTGATTAGATTCGAGTACAATACAAAAAACATGCAACACATCAAACAACATTCAGGTTGGAAAGCGCAAACAATGGCAAAATGAAACAAAAGGAGGCTATTTCTAAAGTATTAAACTAGCCTTGGCTAATCTAAAAAAAAAAAAAAAGCTGAGCCTCTCTGAGAAAAGGTGACCAACATCTTCTATGATTGACTGCTTTTTACAGTCTAACTTGATGGAATCAACCAGGATGAATGAGAATCCACACAGACATAGTAATCATAGAACTCCAATTGAGCTGACTTTATTTCAAAATAAAGGTCTAGCTTTGTGAGACAGCTGGAGTCCCCGGCTTCCATCCTACTGCTTTGAAGGCCGTGTCACACAGCCACTACTGACAGTTTGTGCACAGTGCATGGATGAAAATTGGTCATATGTGAATACATATGGAAAAAGGGGGAAGAAAAGTTGTGGTTCTTTACATGAAATTTTTAGATTTATCTCGAGTAAATCGCGTTAAAACACGGAATAAATATGAATTAACCACGCAAAGAGCACGTAAATCAACGTGCAACATGAACCACGCATGACTATTGCCCTGTTTATATGGAAGTTATGAGTGATTTCTGCATCAGTTATGTAATTTTAACGTGATATGTGCGCTGTACACACAATATTAAAGTTATACATCGGTGGTACATGTGTGAAAAGGTCATTAGACATACGTTGAAAACCACAAATTTGTGTAATCTTTCAAAAATCACACACAATTGGGTAATTGTGATATAATAATTGTGCACAAACAACGTAAAATTCGCATAAACTGCATAATTCTCAACGGAATTCATATGAAGATCCATCGATCGAAACCATCGACAGATATCTGCGCACATCGATGAATGACGAACGCAAGAAACACTTATGAATTGCATTCATCCCACATGGATCATGAAAGACCAAAGTTACACACATGGAAAGCTGCTGCATGACACGGCTTTAATGAACAACCGGCATACAGAACCCTCGCCTCTGTGCGAGTAAACCCAAACGCATGGCTGCTGGTTTGAGACCAAAAGGTTTCAAAACCAAATATTGATTTAATTCTGATTTTTATTTGTTCTGTTTGCATTTTTGTAAAAAAATATTTATATTTCTGAATTGATTCTTTGTTTGTAGCATTTTTTCATACATGCCTTAAACATTTGTACAATAATTTATGTGTAGGCTTCAATGTGCTGCAGTGGCATGAATGTTTTAGAGCCGTTCCAAACCTGAAAGACGATGACGAAGGCCAGGCGGACTGCTAGAATGGACCAGAACTCCTTGGATAGCTCGTAGGGGGTGCTGGACCACGGTGGTTCCCTGTAGTCCTTATATCTGCAGGTCAAACACATTTAGCTGTAGCATTTTGAGGATGTAAATAGAAACAGCCACTAGATCACAAACAATATACCTGCAACAAAATGTATTAATTCTTAAATGAATTCCACATTTTAACCTTGTAGAGATTTGATAAAATGCCATTTTACCTGCAGGTCTCGACATTGTAGCCCAAGTGGGTGGGGACTTTGGGCCCAGTGTTTGTCTCAAAGTCACCGACGTTGAAAACGGACAGAGTGTGGTTAACAAAGCCGTGCAGGGTGCCGTCAGGACTGTACGTATACTGGTAGACCAGCCGGGGGATAAAGTCAGAGGTGAAGGCGATGACAAAAGCCTGAGGAAAGAACACTTCATCAGTTTACTGTTCTTCAAGACAGGAGAAACTGCTGCTTCTCTCTGTTTTTCTAACATTGGTCACATAAAGCAAAACACGAGTAGAAAGTCAAACGTGGGTCCAGCTCTGTGATTCAAGTGTCATAAAACTGATTTCCTTGGACTGTATCACTGTGGCAAGAAAGTAAAAAACCAAAGTCTGAAGTATCAACATGCATAAGGCTGAGGGTTTTGTTCCATCATACTGTGTTTTTGTAAAAATGGTAAAAACTTCCAGATAAGCCTCAACTTTCCCGACAACAGGTCAATTTCTTAAAGATATGTCCAGTCATATTCGCACAAAGATAAAAATAGTTGAACACAAAGTTCCTGCCAATTTATCTCCTGCTCCATAAACCTCTGGCTCAAAACACAAATAGGAGTCAATTTAAAACCGATTTAAATCCAAAAATGCCACCACGCGGCGACCTTAAAGCAAGTTTTTTAGCAAATTCAACAAATAGCTGCAGAGGTCTTAAGGAAAAATTCAAAAGTAACCGATGACCAGACAGTTTTTTGACATCAGTCTGTGGCATATTTGGCATATGTGGCACCTTTGGAGGTTGTGTGGCGGTATCCCAGTGGCAGGAAGGCAGCAGCCCCACAACTGACCAATAGGAGGGTCTCTAAGATCCCCAAAATCGTCTGCTTATCAGCCAATTTCACACTGCCACTCTCCAGCCACGCCCAACCCCCATCCTGCCGTCCCACTGCCACTGTCCGATTGTTAGAAATCGTACTGTAGCAGTGTGGGCACTCAATGAGGGGTGTTAACATGGAACGGGGGCCCAGCGATGACCAGACGTCACTGTGGGTCCTGCATATGAAACCGGCTTTGGTTGGATAGTTTGACCATTGTTTTGGGCGCTGGGGCATTGTCCTTGCTGGGTTTCTGGGGAGGCATGTTGTCCCGGAACGTGTGTGGCTTTTTATATACCCTGGTGATCCGGTTGCCACTGCCACTGCACCTCATCCCCGCCTGACGCAGTCTACATTCATGACCACACCAACGATTTTTCAAAAATTCAGGCGCCAGTAGATAATATTGAAGATTCTGCTGATGCCTCCCCATTGTGCGGTGGCAGTTGTATATGTGGCCGTAGCCACATGTACAACTGCCACCGTACAAAGGGGAGGCTGTAGCCACATATACATTTTCATATACAACTGTGGCTACGGCCACAGTTGTATATGAAAAAAACGGCGGATGTAACGTGGAATGAAACGTTAACCAACGACCCAAGACCAAAGTAAGACAGTGCGGCGCGTTTTTCTGTGCTGTAATGAAAATCACTGCATTCATTACCGTTTTAATCCACGTTACAGCCGCTGTTTCTTTTCTTTTGAAGCCTCTAAAAGAGAGTCCCGCCCCGCTGCCTCGCCGGATTTGACATGCAAATTTCGGCCAGAAAGGTTACCATCCCCAAGTGACAAAACACCCCTGAACGTCGCCCCCCCAAGTGACAAAAACGCCCCCTGAACACCGCTCAGTTAGGATTGCAGTCGTGCAGTTGTGAAATGCGGGGTCTTTCGGGTAGAATTGCGCCTGTGCGGTTGTAAGGTTCCTCACTCAGTTCCTGAATCCGCCCGCTCATTGTCTTTATGCTCGTTCAATGTATGGCAGCCATGAAACGCCATACTGAGCATCGGCCACAATGCTGTTGGCAAAGCGGGACAAAGTTCTGCAGAACTTCACAGCAATAGATGTTAGTTTAGTGACCTGATCGATCAGAGTGATGTGTACAACGCTCTGAAAAAAGGCCAACATTGTGGCAATGACGGTTACTGTTTTACACCCGTGTGTGTGAGACAGTGGAGCTGCAGCGGTGCAGTGCAGACTGATATGTTAACCAAGTCTCTTTGCCACATTAAAGCGTCTCCTTCACCCTGTCATGCTGCCTCATCCTCACACTTTATAGTCTCTGCAAAGAATTAGTGTTTTGTCCCCCACTTTATCTTTGAAGTACCATTCAGGCTCCTGTTTCACGCTCTGTTTAAAAGTACTGGAGACGTACAGTTAGCAATACTGAAAGTAAACAGCACTTTATTTCCTCAATCATACTTTAGAACCACATTTATTCATTTTTTTTCTTATACTGAAATATATTTTTGTTGTTGAAATCAAACAATGTTGACTCTTACCTTTCAATATATTAAGTAACCAAAATAAAAGCACTATGAATTTGTCTGGGTAAAAGCAACTAATATATGAGATACAGTTGCAGTGCGTAATAGTATGACCATTAAATAAACAGAATTTGACAATTTTATTAAAATGGAAGACATTGAAATTCAGCCAGAGTTTTTTGAGTCATATATTATATTAAAAAAAGAAAGAAAGAAAGAAAATGTGTTTCGGTACGATATTGGGATACGTATTGTATCGCCAGACTCTTGCCAATATGCACCCCTAGTGTTCATGTACATGTTGGCGATGCTTTCCATTCTCAGCCTCCCTCATCAGTCCTGTTGTGCGTTCTTTCAGATGGACAGACAGCATCTTTTCCTGCACTGTCACAGAGTGTGTGAGTCTGAACGACTGCAGAAATGCCCTACATCTCGTGTCAAACTCAAGGCCTGCGGGCCAAATGTGGCCCTCCATGTCATTTTAGGTGGCCAGCGAGAGACAAGTTTTTAATTTCTTAAAATAAAAAATAAAAATTGGTGTGTTTTCATTCAAATCTTGGGGGGAATCTGACTTGAAATATCGGATTGGGCAACTATACATTAGGACTTAAACACTGTCCATATAACCTAACCTCACAGAATCAAATGTAAAATGATTTATGATAGAGTAACAAGCAAACATATGTTTTCTATGCAACTGGAATTGTCACTTTAAAAAGTTATAATAAATACATAATCAGTTATTTAACATTAAGGAGTAGTTACATTAATTTTTCATTACATTTAGTTACTTGTAGGAGTTATATCAGGCCCTTTGAGGACAGCCACTATGCTGATGTGGCCCTCAGTGAAAATGAGTTTGACACCCCTGCCCTACATGATACTTACATTAACAATGACTGCCACCTTACTGAGGCCTCTCAGGAGGTTGTACCAGATACCTGCAAAGTTAGACAAACAGCCAGTCATAAAACAAAAGCAACATGAACCACTAGATGGCACAAGGCCCTCCTGTATCACGGAGAGGAGGAACTCTGCAGCTGCTGCTAGGTCCACATGCATGGAGGACTTCTCTTTACTTATAGGACCCACTCCAGCCAAAATTGTGTTTTTGGTCTTTTTACATGCTCTTGTGGCATTTTTCTCACGATGGAGGACATTTCTAAAGAAAATTAAGATTAAAACTGCATTTCTGAGAATGTTTTTATACAAATTGTGGTAAATCAGGAGCAGACAAATAAGATAATATTTTTAACATAGAAAATACACTGGATGTGCCACAAGCTCCCTGCTCTGCTCCATTCTGATGCATCCACTTGCAGACAAATGGATCCTTGATGGTCTTTGTTTTCCTTGTCTTTTTGCTAAAAACAGCATAATCATAATTAAAAGAACACCAGTGTCACTCCAATTCCCCGTGACAGGAACTTTAAGAAAGTAATTTACTGAGCATTCTGAAGGTGCAAGTGAAGACAAGTGCAAACCAAACACACTTATAAGAGGCACATAATGGACGTAAATACACAGAATAATTTTCAGATCCCACAGCAACTGTCACAGAGGATGATATCATGGATCATAATCTAAGTTTTACAATTATTTCAGTAAACTCTTTATATTTCCAATATAGCTGACTTAAACAAAGATGTTCCCATTGACTGTATCAAGAACTGGACTGAGTGACCCCTCCCCCCTGGCCTCCCAAACAGGAAGTACCTGCTGGCTCCAAGAAGCCAAAATCCGACAGACTTCTATAGAGAAACAAACAGCTGTTCCTCAGTCCATCCATTTGTCAGAATAACCTGTTCTGAAACCTTAAACATGTTCTTGATAATCCTCTTTTTCTCATGATATGTTTTATGTGGTTCAAATTCTCCCAAGTCCGCTGTCAATGGGAGAGTGCAGACTTCCAACAAGCTCACTCCTGATTGGTGAGAGTGGTTGCCATAGAAACGCTGTCTCAGACCGATCAATCACTGCTCACTATTGTCAGCTGGCTCCTATCACAAAAAAATGTCGTTGAAGCTGGAAATAAGCCCCATTCTATAAATGAGGTCACACTCAGTTGGTCCAGCTCTCAGATACAGTCGGTGGATTCTCCTTATTGAACAGCAGATGAGCATAACTGAAGATGGGAAGCTTACCGATGTTTTTTGCTTTAGCTGCCACTGGTCTGCGCAATTCCTTCACAAACTTCTTGGCATCCAAGCGGATTTCAATGATATTATTGAGGAGAGCAAAGAGCGGAGCCAGAGGGAAGGAGGCCACGAAGAGGGTCACCATTCCGAACTGGATAACTAAAGGGATCAATGAGAGGAGAAACCAACACAGCATGAGTGTAGGAGGAGGACAAAACCAAACAGAGATGAAAACAACTGGAATCCATTCAAAGCCTGGCAGGTGTGACTACACATGTAGTCCTCTGATCTGTGAGACTGAAACCTTTCTCACTATTAGAATCGTCCAAACTACCGATTTATATCCAGGATTATTCCACATTAATCCATCTTTGGCTTAACACAGCTTTATTGTGGAGAAAAAAGCTGCTTATATTCTCAAATCGGCTCTCATACACAAAACCACAATCTACAATTAAATACCTCAAAGTAATCAAACATTCAAAAGTCTTTCCTGCAGAGGCTGTGTTCCATTTTCTGACACAAAGGCCAGATGTTTCAGAGTAGCAGCACAGCCACAAGTATGAGCTATACTGAAGCCTGGATTTACACTAGTCCAGCTTTGGTGCGTATCTGTTGCGTGGAAAGTCCATCTTCAGCCATCAGTTATTTTACATCTGCTGCATCCCCACCCACCTCCCCCTGGCTCCTGGAGGAGTGGTTTGTCCCGCTATCCCTGTGTCATCAACATCCCAAACTAGCAATCATGCCCCCATGTCCCCTCCTTCCTCACAGAGTCCTTTTAAAATGCATGCTTTGTGTCTACTGACATTTCTGTTATCACCAAGAAAACTAGGACCTAATACATTGAAGATTGATTATGAATTCAGTGCATTAACTTCCCTTCATGACACACAGAGCTTCTGAGGAGCTTAGGAGGACATTCTGCCCCCAGGTGGATGTCGTTTGAAACTCACAGCTCATGACTCAGAGCATAGAGGTCTTCATGTCAGTGAGCGGTGGAAACACTCACGTCCATTACCTGAGACCCATCATGACGCTTCTGACCTTTTGCCATTTTCCCTCTGAAGAATAAACCAGAGAACACAACAGACGGGGAACTGAAGAGGAATCTGGATTGCTGGAGTCATTTTCTTTATCGTTTTTCACGTAATCTCAAAGTTCTATAACATTCCTAACATGATGTGGCCTTTTCTTTCATTCCCTTCACTTGTCATGGAGTTAGTGTTCTCGCCTCAAAGAAAGAAGGTCCTGGTTCAAACCGTTCAGTGTCTGTGTGCTCTCCCTGAGCATGTGTGGGTTTTCGCCAGGTTCCTTCCATAGTCCAAAAGCTATGCTACATTTATCAACTGGTTTCTCTAAATTGTCCACTGAATGTGAGCGGTTGCGTGGTCCTGCAACAGACTGGCGACAGGTTCAGGATAAACCACAAACAGCATTAGCAAACAGTTAGCATGAATGCAATGTAGTAGTTTGTAGCAAAGATTCTTCAGCCTTAAGGCTGTTTTGGTCCAAACGTCCTTTGTGTCCTGATATCTACCAGTGGTGTTCAGTTTACTGAAGAGGGTTCTTTCAGGAACATTGCAACCTGTAGGCTGATTATGTTTGTATTTTTTGGGAACTGTCTGTTTCCACCACAACAGCCCAAGTTCTTGCAAAAACAAACACCTGCTGTAAATAAAAGGAGGTCCCAAACATCCGTCGTTGAGGACCGTGAGCAGAGTCAGCGAGTCTCAGCCAATGAGCTCCTGTCACCAGAGGCTCTAAACACCAAACCGAGGCTCTAAACACCAAACCGAGGCTCTAAGCACCAAACCGAGGCTCTAAACACCAAACCGTGGCTCTAAACACCAAACCGAGGCTCTAAGCACCAAACCGAGGCTCTAAGCACCAAACCGAGGCTCTAAACACCAAACCGAGGCTCTAAACACCAAACCGAGGCTCTAAACACCAAACCGAGGCTCTAAGCACCAAACCGAGGCTCTAAACACCAAACCGAGGCTCTAAACACCAAACCGAGGCTCTAAGCACCAAACCGAGGTTCTAAACACCAAACCGAGGCTCTAAACACCAAACCGAGGCTCTAAACACCAAACCGAGGCTCTAAGCACCAAACCGTGGCTCTAAACACCAAACCGAGGCTCTAAACACCAAACCGTGGCTCTAAGCACCAAACCGAGGCTCTAAACACCAAACCGAGGCTCTAAACACCAAACCGAGGCTCTAAACACCAAACCGTGGCTCTAAACACCAAACCGAGGCTCTAAACACCAAACCGAGGCTCTAAGCACCAAACCGAGGCTCTAAACACCAAACCGAGGCTCTAAACACCAAACCGAGGCTCTAAACACCAAACCGAGGCTCTAAGCACCAAACCGTGGCTCTAAACACCAAACCGAGGCTCTAAACCCAACCGAGGCTCTAAACACACCAAAGTGAGATCTACGCACCAACCGAGGCTCTTAAACACCAAAACAGAGGCTCTAACCACCAAACCGACGGATCCTAAACACCAAAGTGAGGCTCTAAGCACCAAACCGTGGCTCCTAAACACCAAAACCGTGGCTCTAAGCACCAAACCGGGCTCTAAGCACCCAACACCGTGGCTCTAAACACCAAAACCGAGGCTCTAACACACCAAACCATAGACTCTAAACACCAAACCGAGGCTCTCAAACACCAAAACCGTGGCTCTAAACACCCAAACCGAGCTCTAAACACCAAACCCGTGACTCTAAACCACCAAACCGAGGCTTCAAACACCAAACCGAGGCTCTAAATCAACCAAACCGTGGCTTCTAAACACCAAACCGTGGCATCTTAAACAACAAAACGAGGACTCTAACCCACTAACCGCGGTCTCCTTAGCGGCCTTTCTGACGTCTTTAATAGATGTGGTTTGTGATGAATGCAGATGTTTTTAGATGTCTTTATGGGTATCCATCCATGTTTTTATGTCAAACAATAACTTAGTGCCTCCTGTAGACTTTTGTTTTTTATTGTTAATATTGATGTGTGAAGATGTCATGTTTTATTTGTATGTAACTTATACTGCATTGTCCTTCTGTTTTTTATTGTTGCTGCAAACCCTGGTTGTGTTTGTATACGAGGAATTGTTCTCAATCGCCCTACCTGGATAAATAAAATACACTGGACGGGCCACAAAATAAAAATGAATCAGAAAGAAATAAATAAGTTGTCATTTGTATCTTACTGACTTATAGGTGCTTTGGCAAGTACTTGTTATTAAATATTAATATGGATCATTGTGTTTTCAGCAAAGCTGTCCTTCTGTTTCCCAAAAACTGACTTTTATAAATTGAATCTGATAAAGCAGCTGTACATCGTTTTTGTGCGTCACTCATAATAATGATGTGATCCCAACAGCTAAACTTAAGTCTATTCATTATGCAGCTCAGTCTAAACTGTTCATTCCAAACACGCTAAAATATTCATATATGAACAATGTTTTCTTTTTTTTCTTTCGAATAACATCAATGCATAAACGGAATCTTAAGTGAAAAGATCCTTAAGGAAAAAAACAACTTTTCAACTCTGAAATAATTCTAGTTAAAAATGTTAGTTTCATAAAACTTGACTTGGTGACTGGAATATATATAAGAATTCTTGGTACAAGCATGGTTTTTAGCCCTTTGGTTGTTTCTTTTGTTTTGCTTGTCTAGACAGATTTTTTTTTAATGTAACATATATGGGGGGGGGTTACAGTGATTAAAATGTGTTTCTGTTATCATCTGTTTAATGTTCATAAATAGCTGCAGCAGTTGGAAGCAAAGCTTCCGTCTTGTTTCTGTGATGACTATGTCCAGAACCCAACGGTTGCTTTTGCAATTTGGTTCTAAAAATTGATATAAACTTCCGTCCAATCAGCTGTACGTGGGCGGGGCCAACGTGAGGGAAGAAGGTCTCAGCCTGCAGATTCAGGTGCTGTGTTTGTGCAGAGCACAACGAGGAAACCAGTAAATCTGTGGATGCAGCGTCTATGTTCCTGTTGGGGGATTAGAACCGTGTCAGGCTGGACAAAGAGGAATTCTTTGGACCTGTGGAACTCACCTAGATGTGCTTCACCCAACCCAAAAAAAACCCAAAGAGGGGAACCCCATATTTGGATTGCATCTCCTAGCAGGACCTCTTCTTTCCCTTACACATCACCTCAACCCATCAGGCCTGCTGCGGTTCACTTTCGCTGAAATTGCAAAGGGTCGGCTTCATTCCATTTTATGTTATTTGAAAATAATTCTATTGGAAAGGAAGTTCATTTAAGAAACAGTCTAAATCGGGGGTTAACATCTGAAATAAGCTGAACAGGGACCGATGCTCTCATGATGGAAGGAGGCGGAAGGAAGGAAGTTGCATTTTTTTGTTTTGTTTACCATTCTTACTGCATTACAAACGTCGTTTCCAGCCACCCCCATCATAAACATTAATAAAGGGTTAACAGCTTGTTCCAACAAGTAGATTATTTGGTAACACAAGTTAGAAAGGGTTCATCAAAGTAAGGAGGAGTGATGCAACCAGCGAAAACTCACTCATTTCCATGTACTCGGGGTTGAGGCCAGCAAAAGGAAGCAGTAAGTGGTCTTTCTGGTGCCGTGGCAGGATCTTATTTTGCTTCTCCTCTTCCAGGGGATCCATCTTCCTCTTCTGAAGCATTTTCTTCAGCTTCCTGACCACATATCCATTAGACAAATTCCTCACTTAGATTTTTGGAAGCAATTATTTAACAGAATTATTTAACATTCATAAACACACACTTATTAAATGCGCCATTTGGGTGCAAATGTTGGTAAAGGTAGTTTATGGTTTTGATGAATGATCTTTAAGGCAGAGCTGGTTGTATGCTGATGTCAGTTAAACAGCAGATTTTTGATCCTCGTTGACCTTGTGTAATGGAAATGAGATTTCTTTGTTTGAAGGAGATTCTAAATTGATGCCAGTAAAAACTAAAACAGATGTAAACATTTTAAAATGTCCTTCATTGCGCAAACTCTGGTTTGCGTTATTGGAATGATCGTGACTTAAAGTCTTTTTGGTCCAATTTGTCCCAAGGAACATATGATTTCATATAAAATGAAAATGAATCAAGTTGTCATAAGTCTGGCAGATGTGCGTCCTGCCACTGCACCCACACACTGCAACCTGCAAGAGTGAATGCATTTGTGCTCAGCCCTACGTGTGTGTGTTTGTGTGTGTCCACCGGGCTCTGTGCTGCACTCACGGGATGCCAATCTCAAAAAGGTTGTTCTGAATGAACTGCTTGCCAAGCATAGTGATACACAACTGGATACACAGCTCCATGAGGCAGCCTGCATGAGCACACTTTGGAAAGAAAAACGTCCAAACAGAAATGAATTAATGGAGAACACAACAGAGTGTAAAGAGAGTACATACTGACAATAACCATACATGCAATTAAAAAAAAAAATCCTTTTATTCTCACGTTTTGGGATAAACAGATTTATGATGCATCATCATAATAAACATAAATGCTGCCCTGTAGATTAGAATGCAGCAAAAGTATCATCTGGCAACATTCAGATAATGTAGAGACCAACTGTCATTACAGGTGAATTTTAGCTCTTTTTTTCACAGACGTCCCGGTCGTTCCAATGAATGTGAACAAATCAAGACTTTAAATGAGAAATCCTGTGGGATTTCAAGACCAGGGGTCAACTTTTTTTTTTTTTTTTTTTTTTTTCTCTTTGCCAAAATGTAAACTCTTTTCTTCTGCAATTGATGCAAAAATATTTAGAAAATAGCAGTAAGACACTTTGGCCCATTGTCTCACACACTGGTGCTCAGCAAGATGAACTAAGGAGGATTTCTGTTTAAAGAATGAGAGCAAAGACTCTTCCTGCTGATTGGTCAGGAGTCTTCAAAGGACCAGTTATTAAAGATTACCTCTTCCATTCTATAGGATCCAACAACATACAAGTATTTTCCAGGTCTCCCAACGAGTCTGAAAACAAACAAGTATAAGTCATGACTTCATTCAGTAGACACTGTTCCTGTGTCTTCAGCACAAGTGGCTCAACCAATGACAGGATAAAGCTTAAAAATGGACGCACATCCACCAGAAATGCTAGTTAGTTTCGCCATTCAGCATCAATTACCTGCCCCGAAAAAAAGCCAAGTAGACGATGGGAGTGAAGGCGTTGACAAACTTCAGGATGAAGGTTTTGAAGATGAGACGATTGTCAAAACTCTTGTCGGTCTTTGGAACCTCTGAAAAACAGAAAATGGATCAAACACAAAATGTGGAAATAAAAAAAACAAAGTGGCAAAACCTTCTATAAAAAACACAAAATGTTTAATATTCTCAAAGGTGCCTCTTTAGTTGCAGAACAACAAGTTTTGTTTGTTTGTGAGCACACAAAAAAAGGAAATTGACCCTTTTTAGGATTATTGGTGCTTCATCCATCTGAGTTATAGCCTTTATTTCATGAATATTCATGATTTTTATAGATTATTCTTTAAAAATCCGCATTGACATTGGTTTAATGTAACAAACAGATGCTGGAAAAAAGCATGGGCTCAGATGGAAGACACTGGACTGTTGTAAGGTTTGGAAACACATTTTCATCATTTAAGATTAAAGAGGTTACTTTTTTTTTTAATCAATTAAAAAAAAAAAAAATCAAAAAGCTGTCAACACCAATCCCTGACTGAGTCCATACAGACGACATGTTGGTATGGTAGAAGGTCCTCACCCAGAATGGTCAACCAGCGGGCGACCTTGGCATAAACTTCATCCAGGATGATGATGATGATGACGTTGATGACAGCTGCAGTGCCTTTGACAGTGGCTCGGATGTTGGACTGCCCTGCAGCGCTGGCCATTTGCAGGGCAGCTTTAATGCTGATCCGGTACAGGATGACGCCAAAGGCCATGGTGAAAGACAAGGTGATCTGAGAGAAAAGGAGGAAACATCCCACCTGACTGTCTGCTGACAAAAATCCAAGAACAAATGTGAGACCAACACTTTTAAGATGGCTGCAGATCAACTTCTTATTGCCTCAGATGATGGTCACATATCTCATCATGGCACAGTGCCGGGACCTTTTTCAGCTAAATCGGCAGGTGGTCGCGCGGTGGCATTTGCAATCGGGAGGTGGCAGTTGCACTTTTGCTCGCCGCACGGCGCCCACGGAGATTTTAGGAAAAAGTAAAAATTTGACAGCGACTGGACAAATTTTGTGACATCGGTCAGTGGTCGCCCTGGCGGATTTGGAGGTCGTGCTGTGGTGAACCAGTAACAGGCAGGAAGGCAGCAGCGGGATAAATTGACCAAGTGTTACGGTTGTGGCCGTATTTGGTTTTGTTTTGGTCTTTTGAATATTATTTTTGTATCAGAGTGGGAATTCTGTGTTTTGTGGATCTTTGGGTTTGTATGTCTTTGTCTGATTATTTTCAGGTGTGCTGGAAAGGGTGTGACCTCCTATTGGAACTGCTGGTGGAGGCAGCCTTTAAAACCACCACTTGGACCTCCAGCCGGTGAGAAGGAAGTTTGGCTGCAACCAGTCTCCACTGCAGCTTGGCCCTCTTCTCCATGCTGTTTTGTACTTCACCACCTGTTTAGTTGTGTGTTGCACTTTTGTGTTGTGGTTAAGTATTTTGCATTAGTTCTTTGTAGTTTGTGATTTTTGTGCCCACTCTGTTAAGTCATTTGGTTTATAGTTAAGTGAAGCTGCAGGGGTGAACTGCCATTTTCTTTAGTACATGTTTTCTCCTGTTTATGTTAGGTTAGGGAGGTTAGTGTTCGTCTTTGTTTTCCCTTTTCTTTCATTTACAGGCAAGATTACATGTTTCAGTTAGGTGGGGTTTTGTTTGTTATTTTGGCCTGAGTTCACCCTGAAGCCTTTTTGCTTCACTTTTAGTTGTAGTTATTGTTGGTGGTTGTTTATTTATTTGTAAATAAATTTGTTATATTTTCATGGAGACATTTGTTTGGTGTTTGTGTTCATTTAAATTCAGTAGCCAAAACGTTACTTTTTTATGTTATGCCGCCTCGGTGCCCCTAGATTCAGAAGGGGACATAACACCAAGGTCCCCTAAAACGTCTGATGATCAGCAGATTCAGACTGCCACCCTCCAACCACCCCCCTGCCCCCGTGCTGCCACCGTCAGATTGTTAGAAATCGTACAGAGGCAGAAGGGCTACGATGAGGGCTGTTGACATGGACTGAGGGCCCGGCGATGACCAGACGTCCCGGCTAACTGGGGAGACAGCATTGATGCTGCACAAAACTCATCATGGCACCAGAGCGGCTCCAAGACCTGCTTATTGTCGAATTGCGTTGATGCTGAGAAAATTATAATGTCTGCTGCTTTTTATTAACCCCCGGCTACCGGGGGACTGGCAACCGGTGGTACTTCATATGGACGGCTGCTGTCCGGTGTAGGTACCGTAACCATTCGGCCTGCAATAACCGTTCGGGGTCCTTTTGACTGAGGATAACTTCACACAACGGTAACCCCACTTGGACAAACTACGTAACTACGTAGTGTGGAGGTCTGCTCGGGCTGTACATATTTTCATTTCACGTTTCCTTTTGTAACCTGAAGTTCTTTTCCCTCATTAGTTGTGTCTGAAGATAATTTAGAAGATAATCTTGCTCCATGTCAGGGCTCTGTTAGTTTACAGTGGACCGCATAATATCTTCCTCTATGTAGTATCATATTTTGTCCAGACCAATCACTATCGGATACGTCATCAGACCAACGGACAGCCAATCACATCATGTGACGTCAGCACTAGTCGAAGGACCCTGAACGGTTGTAGCAGGCCGAACGGTTATGGTACCTACACCGGAGACATTTATACATCATCCAATTAGAGCTGCTGCCAGCTGACAATCCAGCCTGCCACCTCCCTGTGGCCCCCCAGCTATAGTACCATTTCATGATGGTGTCATCCCCGCTTGACTGCAGCATGGAATTTGGAAGAGTGTGCTGACAGTTGTATTTGTGACTGTAGCATAAACAGTCAATGAATTGCTGATTTCCGTCTGTGTGATTGAAAAAAGGCCTTTGCTGACTGAAAGAAAAAAGTAAATAAGAGTCCAAAAATGCTCTGCGCTTCATAAACACTGTGATGCTGTTTGAACGCTTTAATCATGCTGGAACCTTCCCTTCAGTTTGAGTTGATAATGTGTGTGAAGATCAGCTCCTGGTGACATTTTCTTGATGTGTGTAGTAAGTGTGGATGCCTTCAACATAAACAACAGCCATCATGGGTTTAGTGTCCCAGCCTCCAAAGAAGATGCAGAATTCCCGAACACAAAGGAAAACACGGAACTCACACGTCTCCCAACCACTGCTCTGTTCGTGGTCATGATGACATCATCATTGAAAGTGAGAGGAAGTCAAACACAGAGGCTCAAAGTCATAAACAGTAAGCAGGTTAATGAAAACTAATAAACGGTGCTGCTGATCAAACTGTTGAAATAAAAAACAGTTGTTAAAAGAAAAAGGCTCCTGGCGGTTACATAAAAAAGAAAGGCGTAAAAAATCGTCTCCATCTGGATCCAAACTCTGCATGTCTGAGTGTTCGAGCTTGAGGCTCCTTGTACGTGTGTGAGTCTGCCTCTCAGACTGAGTGTTTGGTTCATCTGAAAGGAGCTCTGACCTCATCAAAGATCCATGAAAGGTGTGATGTCATGGTCAGACCCCAACAAGGAGATTTTTAGATAAAAAGATTTCTCACGGGTTTCATTGTGATCACAAGCTTACCATAAAGGCCATCATGGCCACAACCGTCATGTAAGCTGGCAATCTGTCGGTGCACGTCAGCTTCACCTTCTCCTCCTGTGAAACAGGGCAGACACGTCGGCAAAGATGGACACGTGCTAAAGACATTCCACTGAACCTGAGTGATCTAGCATGACTGCAACTTTCCCAATCTGTTGGACTGTCTGAAGTAGGATGAGACACTGAAGCTTAAAAAATAAAAATGAAAAAAAGATTTAAAGAAATAAGTAAGCAAAGCTTTCCGTGGCACAGATCCACAAAAGATCCAGCTCTAAACCCAACACCGAGTGTGTTAAACCCGGGAAAATCCCTCATGAAATAATACTATAAATAGAAGTTACTACAGAAGCATTAGAGTAAAAGACTGAGACCAAAGTTCACAGCTTTACCTTTGGAGCTGATTGATCTTGTCTCATGGTCTTCTCCATAACCCGGATTTCGTACTCTGCTCGGTTGTGATCCTGCAATAAATATGGATAAAATCATTAGGATACAATAAATTCAACAGCAGAGAAAATCCTGCCGGGGAGTGAAAAGGGAGTCAGAGGTGCTGCTTGGATGCAGGAAGTTTTTTAAAGGGAGCAATCAGAGTTTAAGCTTAGGAACATGTTCCAGCTACCAAGAGGAGTCCATCAACCCACCGTGGTGTTCAGTTACACTCTGTGGTTCTTCAGTTCATGGAAACTCAAGCAGAAGTGGAGAAAACAAACCAAAACACTCTAACGTCTGGATAGAATTTAATGACAACCTATACAGTACTATATACTGTAGAGTATAGTACTATACTGTACCATACTATATTGTATTATACTATACTGTCGTATACAGTTCTGTAAAATACTGTACTATACCAAGCTGTTCTACAATGTTTTATACCACATTGTTTTACACAAATCTGAACTATACTGTGCTACACCTAAATGTACTTTACTATCTTATACAGTTATGTGCTATAGTATACCATACCAAGCTGTGTTACGATACTATACTGTCCTATACAGTACTGTACCGTACTTTACTATATTACACTATACTGTACTATACAATACTACAGGTATCAGTAAAAAGCTGTCCTATGACGAAGCTCACCCACACACACTGTTGTTACAATGTTCCTCTGGCCAAAGCTCTCAACCATCAAAGTGTTTCTTCAAACCTCTGCAGAGGCTTTGGACATGCATAAACATGTTGACTGACCCGTGACTGTCAATAACCTATGCAGATAATTCCTCCCCCCAAAGCCTCCAAGCACCATGGCACATGTGTGTTCAGACCCTGATTTGGCTCACTGGTTTCCTCTGGAAAGGCTTTAGCATGTTCTGCCCTGATGGATCAGGTTATTCCTACAGCCAGATGGAGCTGAAGTGCATGAAAGGGAATTCCGTGGATGAGTGAGTGAGTGAGTGAGTGAGTGAGTGAGTGAGTGAGTGAGTGAGTGAGTGAGTGAGTGAGTGAGTGAGTGAGTGAGTGAGTGAGCATGCACTGCAGGTAACAAAGAAACCGGAGCTCCAAAAAGAGGCAGCATTTACCAATGAGTCTGTGCCACCAGTGAGTGAGTGAGTTATTAAAAGCAGAGTTAAAAGTTCACTTCTGGCCTGAAGGTCCCTCCATCTTTTATTCATGTAAGCAAAGAAGGTATAAAAATGGACACAAAAAAGCCTTTGGTTAATGTTTTTGCTTCAGATAATACCTTCAACACTCAAAGATCATTTTAGCCTAAATTATTTTTGGAACACAGAAAGAGAAAAAAATAATTATTTGATTCATGTCCGTGTTTCCATTGTCTGTTTACTTAATGGAAGCATAAAGCCTCAGCCCTGAAAAACGTGCTGTAAAGAGATTAAACCCCTCGTTGGTGAATCGCACACTTAATATCGTGGATCAGGAAAAGAGGCTGTAATATGCATTTTATTTATCATGCTTTTATTTTTTCTCTTTAAAGGAGAGAAATGAGATGCTACTACGGTAAATGAAACATAAAAAACAAAACGAGTCCTTCTAGCCCTCATGTGCAGAGGCTTTGTGTCATCAGAAGATGCAGAAAGCAAGCAAAAAAATACAAGATCAGATTAATTTTTTTTATTGTTCTGTTATTTACATTAAAAAAAAGTCTACTACTTTGAATGGTTTAGAATTTCAACCCGCAACCTTATAATTTTGGGAACTAAAACTGTCGCCTTGTTGGACAGATTGTCTTTTAATTTGATTGGTTGGATGATGTCAAATCAAAACAATGTGGACCTGCTTGGGTTGGATGATGCCGACCGCAGAGACCGATGCAGACATCCACACAGACAGCCAGATTGCAGTCCTTGTCAACGTGTGTTTTAATTGTTGTGTGTCGGGAAAAGTAGCAAGTCTTTGAGTCAAAAGGCTCAAGTCCAAGTTAAGTCCAGAGTGACTGCTGGTAAAGTTCCAAGTCAACTTGCAATTCTTTTTACATTTTGCCAAGTTGTGTCTAAAGTCAGACTTGAGTCATGTGACTGGAGTCCAAGTCATGTGACTGGAGTCCAAGTCATGCGACTGGAGTCCAAGTCATGCGACTGGAGTCCAAGTCATGTGACTGGAGTCCAAGTTAAGTGACTGGAGTTCACACCTCTGGAACTTTGTGACTGTTTCGTATAGTTCCCTTCTTGTGTGTCCGTTTTTTTCTACGATTCCGTCAGTAAACGTTGGTTAGACAAGTTAATTTGTGACATTCCCCTCACAGAGTTGAGGGTCCCTCAACTCTGTGAGGGGAATGTCACAAATGACATATTAATATTTCTAACAACAAGTGTTCTGCATTGATAGAGCATCACTAAAGTCAGAGTCTAAATGTATGGAAGACCTGGGCATTTCTCTCACCTACATTTACTCTAAGTACTGCTGTGTGCAGTGACAGAGGTTCTTTCTACAGTGAACAGCATATTGTTAGTCCATGAAAAGAAGTGAGAAAGAAAATGTCCAGTTAAGCTTCTACCAGCCAATGTTAGGAGACAGCTGAACATCTCCACCAATGAGGGTGAACCTCGGAGATCAGTCACAGGCCCACTGCCACAGAAAAGGTAAGAGGAGGATGTCATGTAAGTCAGTGGTCCCCAACCTTTTTGTCACCGTGGACCGGTACAATGCAAGACACATTTACCGCGGACCGGGGGGGGGTATTATCTCTTTAGTAATAATAATAATAATAATATTCCCCTTGTCAAAGAAGTTTGTTTTTTGCTCATTGTGGTTGTTTGGGTTTCATTTTAGCGGGGTTTATCACCTGATGTTTGGTGTCGCGACTTTGACGTGCGTTAAGTGTGACGGATGGAACAGAGAGAATCCGGTCACTTTTCAAAATAAAACGTTTTTTTCGAGGGGGAAAAAAACAATAAAATGGAAATTATTTTTTCTTTCTGTGCGTCCCGGTGCCAAAATTTCCCGCGGCCCGGTGGTTGGGGACCACTGATGTAAGTCACTGTGAGGGGAGAAAATGAAAGCTAACACCCAGACAGGAAGCAGTCAGTCAAGCAAAAGTTTAGCTGGAAACGGGACTAAAGAGAACAAGTTCAAGTCAAACCTTATGGTCGTCCTGTGAAATCAAACAATAAAAACAAAGGGAGACGATGTCAGTGTCCAAAGAAAATCCTAGACAATCCTAGACAACAGAAATGTGTTATACTTAGATTTCAACAATAGCATGTAGATGAAAGGGGGGCAGTAAGAAAAATACATGGATGTTTTTTGAAGGAATCACTGCAAAATCTATTATGGAGAGTCAGAAAGAAAAAAAATAGAAAAAAGAAAAAAAAATAATAGCTCTGGTCAAAGTTCCTAGAGGCTTCTGCTTTTTAAGTTGTCCTACAGTGCAAATGCAAATGAATGTTTATATTCCCTGACCATAAAGAAGCTTTCAGAATTTCCAAAAAAGCAGCCAGTCCTCATAAAGTTATCAGCAATGATTCAGGTTGTTTGCCAGTGGATGTTTCTCTCCAGAATAAGAAAACAAACCAGGCTTAGAGGTAACTACTCCAAAAGAGAAAGCCATCATGATGATGAAACAGCTAACACAAATCAACATCTGCAGATATGTTCTGATAAAGTATCAAGTGTTTCTTTGCAGTTTTTCTCATTAATATCGTTCATGGTCCAGTCAAAAGCATCAGGAACATTATGACCACATTTTATTGCTACATTTTAGTAATTAGGATTCTTGACAGAATTTATGAAAAGAAATTATAAAATCACAAAAATATTATGATATTAAACAAACAGAATAGAATTTTAAACCAAAATCCAAGTCATGCACTAAAGTACTGACAAGTTCTTCATACCTCTTCTTCCTCACCAAAACCAGTCAGATCCCAGGTGTAGTTCAGCCTCATTTGTCGTCTCTTCCAGTGCTCCATAAAAAGAACGGCTGAGGAAGAAGAAAAAGAAGAGCCTCAGGTTAGAAAACCCCCCTGAAAACTTCAACTCATCCACCCATCCATCCATCCGTCCATCCATCCATCCATCCGTCCAAACCAGATGCCTGAGCCAGCTCAACTGATGTGAAGGAACAGTGGCTCTACTCCAAGCTCTCTCCAGGTGACCGAGCTTCTCAGCCCATCTTTAAGGGAGTGTCCAGCCACTTTACAGAGGAAGCTCATTTCAGCGGCTTGTATCCGGGAGATCGTTTTTTCGGTAATGACCCAGAGCTCATGACCATAGGTTAGTATTGGAACAAAGATCTACCAGTGAATTGAGAACTTTGCTTTCTGGCTCAGCTCTCTGCTTCACTACAACAGACAAGTACAGCGACCACAACCCAAACCGTCTTCCAACCTTCCACTCCCATCTTCCCTCACTTTTGAAGACGCCAAGATATTTAAACTCCTCCAGCTGGGGCAAGAGCACTCCACCCACCCAAAGAGGACAAACTACCCTTCTCCGGCCTCAGATCAAGCAGTGCTGACCCTCATCCCAGCCGCTTCACACTTGGCCGCAAACCGCCCCTAATGGACGCTGGAGGTCCTGGCCTTGATGAAGCAAACAGGACAACATCATCTGCAAAGAACAGAGAGGAAATCCTGTGGTCCCCAAACCAGACCCCCTTCACCCCCTGGCTGCCCAGCCCTTTATCAATAATTATAAACAGAACCGGTGATAAAGAGCAGCCCTGCTGGAATCCAACATGCTCAGTGAACAGTTCCAACTTATACTTCTATGCAAACTAAGCTTCTGCTCCAGTCATACAGAGACCGGACAGCCCTCAGTAAGACTCCCCGGACCCCATACTCCCATACTCTCCTCTCCAGTATGACATTGAGGAGTGTGAGTCCCTGGTAGTTGGAACATAACCTCCAGTCCCCCCTTCTTGAAAAGTCAACTTATCCAAATAAATGTATAAATGTCTATGTATTGTCCATCCCAGACAATCATTGTTCTCCTATACTACATCCAATAGGTTGATTATTTACATATTGATGATTGTTAATCTGTGTCAAAACTAAAGAGACTTTGCCCAGATAATGTATTTTGATTACAACAATGCTTCATTACTGACACTTATCTCAGAAACACATTGATGATGCCTTTAGCGGCTCGTCAAGACTCAGAGCACAGACAGGATTCGACCCGGTGTGCAGCTGATGAAGCCTCACAGACAGAAAAGGCCTCCCGGCTCGTCAGCACTGTGCTGATAACAAGCCAGACATGAAACACAAACGACGTGCCGTCACTTTCTATTCATTTATGTGGATGCTCAGCATCTACTGAGGCTAAAGTGGGTCCTGCTCAGCTGGCGCACAGGAAGGAGGAGGCTGAACAAGGAGAGCCATCATCAACCTGAAGAGCGGCCATAGGTCACACCAGGAAAACCTACACATGCAGAACAAAGTCTAGCTTCAACACATTTGGTTCCTTTCTCTGTCACAATGCTTAAAAACTTTGAGTTCAAATCATACAAAATAATAACATACAACATAAATTAGGTCTTCAATGAAGAAAAAAAATTATTAGTCAACTAATTAACCATTAAATAGCTAAATACAGTTAAAAAATAAGTAAATGCTTGAAAAATGTATGAATGAATGAATGTTTAGGTCAGGAAATCACTCAAATAAAAGCAATGGACGTATTTCTGCAGCAGGCGTGTCCAAGTCAACAGGCTTCAGCCAACACAGCACTTCTCCGGAGCCTGAACCCCCCCTGCTCTTGACAGATGGCAGCCAGTCTGGCAGAACATCAAAGAAAGACCATCTGCATGGAACCATTATGAATTTGTACTGGAACTTTCCTGTATCCCTCTGGTTCAGAAATCCCACTTTTTACGGTCTACTCGGTCAACCAACAGCAGCCTCTTCTTTCAGTCTGATGGTCGCATTTGTGTTTGCTCACCCCAGAGAGCCATGAAGATGGAGAAGAAGACCGTGGCTTCGTTGTCGAACAGGTGGCTGGCTCGAGCTGTGCCGCATGCCGTCACCAGCTTCCAGTAGCCGCAGGCTTGGTCACACAGTGGACACATGATAATGTTGTTCCTGGGATCACAGATCTCCATACTAACAGATGCAGGGCAGAAAGAAAAGGCAGGAAATTCAAAGAAATACCTGGATTCTGCTGTGTGAACACCTTAAACATGCAGCACTGATGTGAGCCAACTCATAGCTATTCATTTTCAGGTTTGTTTTTTTTTAGTTTGAGACTGCTGCTTTTCGTAAAGTCCCACTCTGATCGTCTTCGGATCTGTTGTAAAAGTGTTTCCAGTAGTCTATTAATTATGATTAATTACTGTGTTGTTTTCTAGGACATAGTTTCTGCAGGGTGGCGGGAGTTCATTAGAAATTCTCCTCTGAGTTATGGGTGGGACTGTTAGTATGGAGCAAGCCTGCCCCCACTTCCCCTCACCACCAACCTAACATTACCGGTGCAACAAAAATGGCTGGCAATACTGAAGCTATCCAGTCATACAGCTTAGATCCAGATTCCAGCTCAGACGAGGAAAACAAAGACCTTCATGGATCTATTTGTCTGACAGTGGATGCATCAGAATGGAGCAGAGCAGGGAGTTGGTGGCCAACCCAGGACGTTTTCTACATCACAAATAAGCTCTTTTTCAAACTGGATCTTTTGCTCTGCTCCTAATTTACAATGATTTAAATAAAGACATACTCAGAAATGCAATTAAAGCTTAATTTTCTTTACATACGTCATCCATCAGGAGACAAATACCACAAGAACATGCTAAAAACACCCAAAACACCATTTTTATCAGAGTGGGTCTTTAAGGAAGGCTGGAAAAGCTTGATGTGAGTTTAAAACTGATTACAACATTTGATCGAACCAAAATGCTCTTTGTGACATGGACGTAAGCCACTGCAGAACATGGTCTTTTAACTGCACATTGGTTGTCGTTTCTGATATTTCAACAATCCCTGGATGTGAAAACCTCCAACAGGTTTTTTTCTTCATGAATAAAGGGGTGAGGAGGGGGTGAGGGTGTTATATGGAGAGAAATTAGACTCAGTCGGATTTGTGTGTGCGTAATTCTTGATTTGTGCGTAAAGTAGGATTTGTGTATGCATATTCTTGCTTTGTGCGTGCATAATTAGGATTTGTCCATACATTTGGATGTGTGCGTGATTTGTTACTCACATAATACGTTTTGTGTATAAGTTAAAAAAATATAAAATGAAAAAAATACAAAATGCAATTTACGTATGCACAAATTAAGATTACAAAAGCTTGAAACTACTTACACACACACATCTTTAAAAAACACGCACGAATCCCTTGTTACGCACACACAAAGCCAAAGTTACGCACGGATCTACCATGAGATTATTATATTATCTGAGAATATGACGGTCACTTTTTAACGCTAATATATGTATTAAAAGCATACTTTTAATACATATATTAGCGTTTAAAAGTGACCGTCATATTCTCAGATAATAATTTTTATTTTCCTTTAAAGTTTTTTTAAGCCCTGCTACACCCACTGAAGGAAATACGTATAGAAGGGAAGGCTGATAGAAAATTCTAATGACCGAGCATTCCACTGGTATTTAAACGCAGCACTTACGGACGAATTTGTGAGACGTGAAAACAGTCTCACGGTAGATCCGTGCGTAACAAGGGATTCGTGCGTGTTTTTTTAAAGATGTGTGTGTGTGAGTAGTTTAAAGCTTTTGTAATCTTAATTTGTGCATACGTAAATTGCATTTTGTATTTTTTTCATTTTATATTTTTTTAACTTATACACAAAACGTATTATGTGAGTAACAAATCACGCACACATCCAAATGTATGCACAAATCCTAATTTACACACGCACAAAGCAAGAATATGCATACACAAATCCTACTTTACGCACAAATCAAGAATTACGCACGCACATATCCGACTGAGTCTAATTTCTCTCCATAGTGTTACCCCATTTGTTAAATGTAAGCAGGCATGCTTTTTTTAAATGAGCTTCTTGCACAGACATGGTTACATTTTCCTGAAGGTTGAAGAGCTCAGCCATCGGGTATAGTCATGTTTAGAAAAGCATTAGTACACATACAGTGGTGTCCATAATGTAGCTGTAAAACTTAACAACTAAACTGTACAAGACTTAATTTCTGAAAAACTGGCCCTGAGAGACAATTGCAGTTGGAAAGACAAAACTTGTGTACCTGGGTATGTTGCTGTCGACTGTGGCACAGCCGTAGAGGAACACAATAACTCCAACAATGGAGGCCGGGATGAGCATCTGTGTGTACACCCCTAACCAGGCAAAATACAGACCAACCTTCTCTCCAAAATACTTCCTGTGGGAATAAGTACACAAGTCATTGGCCTGGAGTCCACCATGATGTTTGTGGATGTTGTCAGTTGTTGATGTTATGTCAGGATTCTGTTTGCTGGGGAAATTGGACTATGAAGGTCAATCTTGAAAATCTTTCACTGTACATTCAAGTAGTCTTCTAACACAGGATGGAGAATTCAGGTCAATCAAGTGCTGACTTCAGAGGTGGAGCAAAAAAGACCAATAATTTGACGTTATTTAACCAGAGTTTGCCCGTTTGGTCCACAACTGAGTTCAGGTGAACTTTCACAACTGCCACAAAAGTGGAAAAACCACAGTATGCTCCCTTTGAGAGATCCAGACAAGCCTCACATCCGGTTAAAGACATCACAGGACAAATCGATTTCATTTAAGAGCACAGACCTCACAACACAACTAGGGGGTTTATGTCAGTGACAGAAATCCAAAGGTTGAGAAGACAACTCGTCAAAGTCCAATACGACTTTTGTTTGAAGTGTTAAAATCTTGCATTAAGACACCAAGGATGAAAGGATTTCAAATCTCAGTCACAGGGAAAGCAGAGCAGAAGTGTTACCGACTGACACAGAGGAGGAGGAGGAAGGTGAAGGTTTCAGCCAGAGATACACCTCACCATAGAGGAGCAGAAACATTTCTATGAAGGACTAAACTTTACCACCAAACAGAGTAAGACCCACAGTGGTCCAGAACACGTAAGACAAAAGAGACCCCACCACCAAGTAAGACTTTCATCTGCCATATCAGAGGACATCATTAACCACAAAGATCACCATTTCAAACCAAGTCCAAGATGCCAACCCATGTTTTTATAAAGTCCTGAAAAGACAAAAAAAGGAGGCCTCTGAGACTGTTTGCGCGCAGCAACCTATGATGCAGCCCAACACCTCATGACCATCTATCTCACTTACCTTACACCACATGCACAACACCCAGGACTTTGTCAACAAGGGACAACATGTCACACAACATCCCTCTTAACTTCACACCCACTAATACACAGAGACAAAGACTGAAAAGGGAAAAACAGAGGCAGGAGAGTGTGAAGAGTTTTTCATGCAGCTAAACATTTTTGAGCCCTGAAGGCTTCAGGTCACAAACAGTCCAAGGCTGCAGAAATGCACACTCTGATTTTTGAGTGTCCATTTGTCAGGCAGACACCTCTATCAGTGAAATGTTACTGATTGACGCCAAGTAGACCTTCAGGATCTGGAACAGAATGACCAAGATGTCAGATGCCTCTCTGAGAAACAAAAATCCACCAGTAACAACACGTAAAGACCCATCCCAACACACTCTCTCTACTGCTCTTTTAAGTCCTTCTTTGCTCCCCAGTTATACAAGTTTACATACTTGCTGCTCTAGATAAGAAAGGTCTCAGTTTCCTTGTACAAGAAGGCCTGAACGTGTTAATAAATAAACCCTTCTTGTAAAGACAGAGGAATCTGGACTCTTCTCTGGTGGAAGGTTGGCGCCAGTGTTCGGCTGCAGAACCACCATCAGTGTATGAATGTGTTTGTGAATGGTATTGTAACTGTAAAGTACTTTGGGCCTTTGAGGAAGGTACAAAAGTGCTATACAAGTATTTACCATCATACTCTGACCTCCAGCTCAAAGTAAAAGGAACCATTTTCACTCATTTCCAGATCCTGAGAATCACTAAACCTTGATGTGGATTCCGTGAAGACCAATGAGGTCTGTGCGTTCAAGTGTAGTGAGACTAGAACCAGAACCGGCACCCAAGGGGCAGTGAGTGTTCCTTTGAAGAGAACCAATTCCCATTTTGGACCAAGACCAATGATGCTTGAACGAGGAGTCAAAGACAGATCTATGTCCGAATGAAGAAGCCTTCGCCCAACTGGGATGGGGGTCTGGAACTCTTCTCCCATTCTCAAACAATAATGTCATCACCTCTGAGTCCCACCCCCACCGTGTAACAGGATTCAGCCGACTGTTCTGATAATCCCTGGATCCATGATACTTGAATCCATCCACAGAGCTGTTTAACTTTGATGCCACACCTCTGAAGCAGTCAGCACAAAACCTGAAATTCCAACCAGCAGTTAGAACAGAAGAAGCTTCTCTAATGAGGAGACCAACTTTTAAGGTCCAGTTCTGCTGTAGATCACAATCCTATGAGTCCATAATGGTTTACCAACTCAGGAACATGTTTCTTCTTAAAGTCAATTAACAAAGAGTCAACCCTTTCTGGTGACTAAAGGCTATTTGGTGAATAAGTTAGTGTGTGTCTCAGATGAGCTGACATAGGAAGTTGTGGCCTGTATGTCTGATGACTTTAGCAAATATGAGATAACATATACATTATTCCAACCCTATCATAATTTTAGACACCTATGGTGCTTGATGACTGCCCACCTAACATTCATTTAAACTCGTAACTGTCAGATGTGTGATGGAGCATCAGTTGGAGTGTGGGTCTGACCTGATGAGTCCAACAGGCTGATACTTATAGAACACACTGTAGCTGGCCCATTCCTCATACAGCAGCTGTGGAGAAAAAGCAAGAGTCTGCTAAAATGGGCGTGAATAAGGTGCCGTGGTCTTGAGCAGTGGAGAACTAGGTTCCCATCTTTGAACCAGCTTGTAGATTAAAAACTGCTCATGTCTGAGACACTGCAGATGAATTTCATTGAAAAAGGGTGAAGTGGAGCTTCTGGCCAATCAGTGGGTGAAGTATATGATGCACAAGAGGTGGACCTGTCTGAGTCTTGGTTCTAGTTTTTCCACTACATTTGCATTTTCTGTTTAAATTAATGGTAAAAGGCATTTTACAATTAACTTAACTTCAGGAAAAAAAGGACTATAATTTTATGTGTCATTATCTACAGCCAGTCAGTCTCAAAGAAAAGCGTAGTTTCCAAGAGCTAATTCTTTTTCAGCTTACACAGAAATGGGAAAATTAGCAGCAGTTAAAATGGGACCCTGGACATTCCCAAAGATCATCTAAATGATGTTGGAAAATGACAAAAAAGGCATCGTATCACGAAATGCCTATTGTTGTGGTTTTATGTTTGATTAGTCTGGCAGGCTGAGACTTCTCCTGGATGCCCTCCCCTCCTCTAAGGTCTCCTGTGAGAGTCACAGCTATTTCTCATCAAGCTCCCATAATAGGTGTGGACTTCTTGTGTTCAGTGTCTGAGCGTCTTTGAACCATCCCTGATTGTGGTTCTGTTCCTTCTGTGTATTAAAACCTTTTGTACTTCGAGGATCTGTGTCATCTGTGTCCTTCCTGCTCCTGGGTTGGAGAGCTCCTGTCTACGAGTCCTTAGATATCACAGCCTCCGCTCTGAGGTGAAAAGGGGCAAGTAGACTTCTTTAAATATTTAATAATGTCTTGTAAATATTTTTCAGGACTATGACACTTATGCATAAATTTGATTGGCACCACAGTTTGCCAAGCTAGAACCCTAAGAATCAGGAGGAATTACTATCAACCAGAAAAGATAAAAAGCTGCAAAACGTTTTTGCTGACCACTTTAATATCTGACCTGAATGTATGAGATCTTCTTCAGCTTTTCTTATCTGGATTGAGCAGCTGTCCATCAGAAAGTCTGTCAAGACTGCTGCAATAAAGGTGAGATGTGCAGAGTGAAGGGGGTTTGTGTTTTGATCCGGGCAGCAGAGTTTTGACGTTTGCAAATAGTTTTGTAGGTTAGTGCAGACAGAAGGGAGTTGCAGTAGTCCAGACGGGAGGTGATGCGACTGAGCACTAGAACGGCTGTGGAGTGAGGGCTGAGTGAGGGATGGAGACGGCGGATGTTGCGAGGGTGGAAATAAGCGGTCCTGGTGATGTTATTGATGTTATTCATGTGGGTGGTAAAGGAGAGAGTGCTGTCGAGAATGACACCCAGACTCTTGACCTGAGGGGAGGATGGACCAGTAAATGGAAAAGTTATGGAGTTTATTTAAGGTGGTCTTCGTTCCTACAGTGAAAAGTTTGCAGTGAACCAGGATTTTATTTCAAGGAGGCAGTTGGAGAGGAAGGCAGGTGGGTGTCATCTGCATAGCAGTGAAAGTGAATGTTGTGTTTACGGAAGATGTGACTAAGTGGCATAAGGTAGATAATGAACAGAATGGGTCTCACTACATGCCTTGAGGCCTTTCTGTAGCAACAGAAACTGTAGGAGAGGTGAATGCTTTTAACTCGATGAGTTAAGCGCGACCTGCACCCCTTTTCATGACGTCCTTTAAGATGGACGCACAAGCCACATGTACGAGTCGCACCTGCGCTCCCTTTATGATGCGGCCGCTCCTACGTACGACCCCCCACAGGGCTGGACAAGCCAAAAGCCCACAAAAGCCCCTTATGTATCAACCCTCTCAATTAAAATTGACAGTAAAATAAAATAAGTACTTGAAAAGCTTGAATAAAGATACTTTAAAAAAAAAATCATAAAATCTATTATACTACTAGTATATTACTTATTATAAACTCTTCTATAGACTGGGATAAAGATCAGCAGAACCTCTTGGTTCTGCAGTGCAGTGAGATAAACCTGTAACTGCAGCTGCAGAACTGAGAAGCCAAAGTCTTGGTCAGTGGGTGATCTGTGTTATTGAGGACAGCCTGCATCCTGCTCTTCATTCTGTCCTCCACCAGAGACCCCACAGTCTGAACCCCCCAACCCAGCACAGGAACCCACTTCCTGATCAATTCCTCCAGCCGTCCCTCGCTGTAATGTTTTGTTCCGACTGACTACAGACCATAAAAAAAACAGCTCTGCCTCAATGGAATGATAATAAAATGTGTAACATTTCATTGCAGATGTTGAATGACCTTAGCCTTGACCTAGACACAGTTTATCTTGTTGTGTCAAGAAGAGACCACTGCCATATCAGGTTAATATTCTTTGTTCATAAACATAACATATAAATAAGAGTTACGTTCTATTAAAATGTTGTTGGCAAACAAAATGCTTATATTGGTACAAATGTAGAGGGTTGTGTCAGGAAGGTCATCTGACGTGAAACCAAACCCCAAACAGAACTTCCATAGCAGATCAGATGTGGTCTGAGTTTGGTCACCGTGGCGCCCCCTGCAGGGAGGCATAGGCAAAGGCCACTGTTCAGCAGCTGAACGCAGGAATTTGAGGAGTTCACGCTTTGCCAGGCAACCATCAGACACTGGGTAACAGGGAACATTCTAGCAACAGATGACAAACTGATCACAGGCAGCATGACAAACAGCAGAAGCTCAGACACACCCAGCCTGACTGATGACAACACAATCAGAGTCGCAGCTCAGTACCAAGACACAATTTGAATACTTGTACTGATCTGTGGCTGCGGTCTGATGATGGGGCACACAAATCTATTCCATTCTTTTCTGGAGCCCAAGAGAAGAAGAAGAAGAAGAGGGATATTTAGACTGTTGCCTTAGTAACACAGAACACTAAATAATAGGGAGTGAGAGCTTCGTAGGAGGCGACTTCAGTCTTCTGAGCTCCTCTTGTAGTTAATTTTATTCCAATAACGTAGGAGGCAGGGGGAAACAAAACTGAAGTGTTCCCAGATAATTACATCAAAAAATCTTCCAAAGTTTCATGATAACTAATGTAATCAACCAAATTCATCCTCAGACATGATGCCTAAATAACATACTTGCATAAATATTATCCTGCGATAAAATGTTGGACATTTTGTTCCCTTGTTAGTGTTTCTGAACCTCGTACTGAACCCCCACGATGCTCCTGGTGGCTCTAGACTGGTGTCATGTTTGGCAGCGGCGGCGCCATCAGTGTTTGGCAGCGGCGCCGCCATCAGTGTGTGAATGTGTGTGCGTGGCTGAATGGGACTCTAAAGTTCATTGGGCCCTAAGGCAATGTAGAAAAGAGCTATGGAGGAAAACGCCTTTTACCATTTCTGTTTAACGCAACAGACTTTGGATCCAGCACAAATTTAGGAAACAAAAATGTGGAGTTTTCTTTGATGCAGATCTTAACTTTGAGATTACATCTCAAATACGTCATTTAAAATTATTGCCAGAGTCTGACCTTTTATCACCAGAATCAGCACAGAGATTTTTCTCCAAGCTTCTATCACATGTAGTCTGGATTACTGTAATGCTCTTTATCTGGTCTTCCAGGGCGGATAGTCAGCAACTGGGCCAGAATTCAGCTGCAGGTGTGTCAACTAATAAGAGGAAGAGATCACACATCACCTCATCCCTCTGGTCTTCAAGTCTCTGCTCTGGCTTAAGGACTGATTTGAAGATTCTCCTTCTAGTTTAAGATTTTTAGGTCTTAGGACCTTCCTACTCATCAGTTCTCCTTAGCCCTCCTTAGACCTTGCAGAACTTGCAGGTTCTGCTCTCTTATCTATGTCCTCTATAAGAACCAGGACTCACGGCGAGGCCTCCTTTCAGTACCGTGGTCCTCACCAGTAGAATAACTTACCTGAGGATCTGAGAGTTCCTGCATGTGTGGAGATTTTTAAATGAAAGAATCATCTTTATAACTTAGTATTTCCATAATTAAATGTATTCATTAATTTATTTTTTGGGCTTTTTAGTACTTCATGTGTTTTTATAGATCATCATTTGTAAATTTTTGCCCTTTCTGTTTTTAAGCAGTTCAGTACTTTCTCAAACTGTTAGCCAGAGTTTTCTCCATTTTTTTTTGTCTTTTTACACCCATTTTTGTTTACATGTCTTTTAACCCTTGTGCTATCCTATGACCCCCCCCCCCCTTACATTGACGTGTTCTCCCTACCATGATAAAGGTGGAGAGGATTTCGTGTAATCCATGGACACCAGTGAAGATCACAAATCATTGAAGAAAAAAGTGTCTAGGATAGCACAAGGGTTACACGTCCTTTTGCTTTACATTGATTAAAGGTTCTCTTCAACTTGATTGACTGTTCATAGAAAGTAAAGCACAATTGAACAGGAACATAAATTGTAGCCTGATGGGTTAAAAACAACCAAACCTTTATGATATTTACTAGAATTGTTGGTTCCAGGGACAAAGTATACATCATTTTACAAAAATATTCGGCTTTAAACAGAGCAGGAGTGGTCCATCTTCTTCTAATTCTTTGGATTAGAACTAAATCTAATTACCTAATTTCCCTCGGGATTAGTAACGTATCTATCTATCTATCTATCTATCATTATCATGTTAATATGGCTTCAAATAAACATAACTGCTTTACTATTGGGAGAATTATTAGAAGAATGAATAAGAAACGAATCCAAAGCCTTCTGCTCCAAGCTTAGTTAAAAAACCAGCTAAAAAACACACCTCCTGTACTCTGACAGAAATGTTTCTATTGTTTAGGGAGTGTCGCTGAATGTTGCAGATAAAGTTTTTATCGAGATTTTAATTGTAACCTGATGGAGCCTCTCTTGAACCTGCGTCAGGCTGAAGTGAAAGACGTGGATCTTACTGCCGCCTGCCTGAGGTGTGTTAAAGCAGCAATCGTAAAGTAAAGGAGAGGCACTTTTATGGAAACTTCACTGTTCTTTTATCATTTGTGTATGAAGCTTTTTCTGAAAGACCTTTGGTAAATCAAAGGAATTCATGGGAAGTCCTCCACTCACCCTTCTGTCGTTACGGTCCATCCCGTTGATGTCTCCCTGCAACACAAACAACACAAACCGTTTCAGGTTTGTGCAATTTTCACAGCAAAGCCACAAGTTTATGCAGAGAGCGTTCCTGTGCAGCTCAGCCTCATTCTCCACCTCATGGCTGGGCCCTAATGAAGACACGTTCTTGAACCTGTGTTCAACGCATGGCGTTCCATCCTAACGAGCAGGGAGGGGCTTCTCTTTTTCTACTGTTTACCAGCGCATGTCAGCTACGTACAGTTGAAAGAGGCTCAGTGTGAAATGTCAAATCTGGTTAATCTTCCTCCACACTTTTTCTTTCAATGCTCTATTCTGATATACGAAAGACTTGGCGTTGCAGACAATTCCATCCAGACACAAACCAAAATTATTCATTTCTCTTTCATGATCATTTTTCCAACGGTTGGCACTTCTGTGAATTAAAAAGGACACTACGCATACGTCACCACCAAATCTGAGTCCCTGGTTGGTCAAAGTTTGACGTGGATTAGCTTTCAACCTGCTTCAATGGACGCAGGTTTTGGACATAGAGCCCAGAAACTAGCATAGCAACGCGTGAGCACGAGAGTTTTCAAAGCTGAAGCAAAAAAACAGGCATATATGCTCATTTACATAGAGTATCCATTGAAAGCGGTCAACCAAACGTACGTTCCCGAGGGCGGTGTGAACGTAGCTTTGGAGTTGGCGCTTATGCAACTCTTTGAATACATTTCACTTAATATGCTGTTTAGTTTGACACTCACAACAAAGAAGACCAACTCCCAGCAAAACCACTCACAAATACGGAAATATAAACTTGGGGGTTTTCAAAGTAAAAGACTGATCACGTTTCATTCATTTCATTCTTATAATCATGAGTAACGAGCCATTTATCTAATAAATGTGTCATTTCAGAAATGATTTCATGTTTGTATCTTTATTTATTTGGGATGTTGTTTCCAAATACTAAAGTTGATTATTTTGGAAATACTACTACCTCGCAGGTTAAACTAGTTTCTTCTGAAGTTTTGCTTTCCTGCCCTCACTAAAACTTTGACAAAAAAAAACAACTCAGAAATAGGTGTTTAAAAGTTAAACAAGGTTAGAAATGTATTCAAAGATTCTACATTAGAAAATTAATAATCTTCCAACATAAAGGATTTCTGCGAGAGGGTCTTTTATTTTGTAGAACCGAGAGAAGAAACCATGTCTGTTTTTTCTCAAAGTGCCCGTCTGTTGAAAGATCAGCAGGTCAGGTTGAAGATTTAAAAGGGAAATAGCCTCAGAGCATCTGCATGGGCTGAGACCTTTAGATCCCTCTTCAACGTTTCTTGACAGAAAACACCCCGTTCACTGGGTGTGATGAGGTAACATCAAATGTATTCAGAAAACTGGATGCAACAGAAGAGACAAACGTTAGCATGTTCAGTCATGAACTGGCTTCAGACCAGTGATGGGAATACTCACGTCATGAGGGGGATAAGCCGCTGTGTAGATGCTGTTGGCCAGCAGGCTGGTGATTCCTGAGAAAGCAATAAACTGGAATTTACGACAGAAAACGGAAACACAATCCGTCCTACGCTTCAAGATCGGTTCTAGGTTTCAGAATTGTAGGTCCGCCAACCGCAGGTCAGAAAACCACTAAACCAGATGACCACATTTTTTTGGACCAAAAGGTGCACCAGATTCCAAGGTGCTGCAGTACTCACAGTCGTTTATCTGCAGGCTAAATGCTTCAGAGAATACTCTCTTCTTGGCTGTAAGCAACATTAGATCTAGTGCCATATGCCTCTAGTCAAATTTATGGAAACACTGGAGGGACTGTCTTTTTATTCGTCCTTGAAACTAATGTTTATGGTGTGGTATGTATAAGTAATGCTTTTATCTTGTTATTTTATTTGTATGTTTTTAATTGAATTATTTTTATTACCTAATGTAATTTTGCATATACTGCTTCTTAACTTGCGTATTCTTGACACTGTGCTTTATTAATGTAGTGGGTCTGTGTGGATGGATAGATGGATGGGTGGATGGATGGGTGAATTTATTCCCACCCACCCATCCATCCATCTATCCACCCACCCAACAACCCACCTATCGACCCACCTATCTACCCATCCATCCACCCACCAATCCACCCACCAATCCATCCATCCATCCATCCATCCACCCACCAATCCATCCATCCATCCACCCACCCATCCACCCACCCATCCGTCCATCCATCCACCCACCCATCAATCCACCCACCAATCCATCCATCCATCCATCCATCCATCCATCCATCCACCCATCAATCCATCCATCCATCCACCCATCAATCCATCCATCCATCCATCCATCCATCCACCCATCAATCCACCCACCAATCCATCCATCCACCTACCAATCTATCTATCCATCCACCCACCCATCCATCCATCCATCCACCTACCAATCTATCTATCCATCCACCAATCCATCAATCCACCTATCCATTCACCCACCCACCCAACCACCCATCCTTCCATCCATCCATCCTTCCATCCATCCATCCATCCATCCACCCACCCATCCATTCATCCATCCACTCACCTATCCATTCCTCCACCCACCCACCCACCCAACAACCCATCCATCCATCCAATCATCATAATGGTCCATCAATGTAGCTTGATAGTTTTTCAAAGCTGTAGTAAAACATTTCAACTGGTTTTTAGTGCTGCGTACCACAGAAAACAATCTGAGCAAGAAGTCCTACAAAAAAGGTCCACTGTTGGCTTTTGGAAACTAAAAGAGTTTAGGTGTTCCTTATGGTTCAGTTCAATTCTATCCCATAAAAGAAAGACCAACTCCGGGTTGGCTGCACGATCAGAACTGTAGTAAAAGTTTTCATTACCCATTGAATAGTTGTCTCTCTCACATTTGGTCCTCTTCAACACCTCATGCACCTGTGGGTACAACAAAAGTAGCCGTTCAGAAGCAGACGGAGATTATTTCTGACCCTTCTGTCTGCAGCAGAGAAGCTGACAAAACCAACTACAGACTTTGATCTATGAGAATGAAAAAGCAGCTGAGAGCAACCAGAGCAATTTGGCTGTGATTGAAAAGCTCCATCCAATACTGCGAGCTCTGTGTTTTTATGTAGTCATTAGTGAAGCCCTGGGAAGGTCTGTGTAGGTGTGAGTGGATGTCTGTGCACAAGTAGAAGCACGGGATGCAGGAAAGGAAAGCTACTCTGTTGCTCCGAAACAAGCTGAAGAAAATGACATGTAGAGAAGCATTTCAGTCCACCAATGTACAGGAGCAGTACATGCAGTACGTGACCCCCCAACCCTACCCCCGCTGAGGCAAAGACTTACTATGGAGCTTCTGGTTTTGCTGTCAAAGAACTTGTCCTTATTTGACAGATCAAATCTGATAAAGAAAAACAAAGAAGGAAAGTTTCAGGTCCATGCAAAGACCAAACAAGCAGGGAGGGGTTCAGAGACATTTAAAAAACAAAATGACAAGTACACTTCAGCATTTTACACATTGAGTTTGTTTTCATAATTCACAACTCAAATTACAGAGGCCCCTTCTAGGATTTCATAGAAAAATCAAGCGAGGAGTTCCTTCTGCTATTGAATCCAAATGCAGCCGGTTGGAAGTTTTCAGAAATGAACGGCAGAAAAGTTTTTTTTTTTTTTAATATGTAGTAAATGAGCAGAAAAACCCCCAATGCAACCAGAGGGCCATGATGGGAAGCTGGTTTTCAAAAAACATGACTGTGAGGATGCATTAAGCGGAGGAAGTCTCACCCATACATTCAGAGACTTGGTTGACCATGTAGGCCATGAAATATGACCTCTACAAGCGTAAACTGTGAAGTCAGGCATGTACAGCCCGCTCCACCCAACGTCCTGCTGCTGCAGGTTTCTATGAGGATCGGACCCTGATTCAAGAAAGAATCCCAACAACTTCTCCAGATGCAAAATCCTTGAACTACTCAATGTCAATCATGATCTTAAAACCAGAAGAATATGCTTTAAACCCTGGATCAGTTCTCCCAGGATGTAACGATAAACTTTATACCCAAAACTGACCAATTCAGAAATACATTTTGATTTCCATCTGCAATATGAAGATATTGTAAATGCTTTTTTTTTTCCCTCAAAGCCTTTGTTTTGGCCCTTCCCAGTGTCACATATTCTGAAGCTTTTTAACAAGTGATTTCCCCCAATATGAGATCAATGAATCAATAGAAATCAATAAAGAAAGCTCATCTCGTCTCATGTCCGGGCTTCAGTGAGCATGCTTTGTGGTGTGTTCTATACAGCCTGAACTGAAGGAAGGTTGGAGAAAAAGCAAAGAGCTCGTCTGCATGAACATCCCCTAAGAGCCGATCTATAACCGAGTCACGTGATTGGGAGTTCAGATTGACTGGAGATGTGCAGTGGGAGAAGAAAACATGATGCCTTCCTGCCCACTCCCTCCTACATTTATCCCAACGCTGCAGGCAAACGCTGCAGGCAAACGTGGCACGCAAACGCTGCACGCAAACGCTGCAGGCAAACGCTGCAGGCAAACGCTGCACGCAGACGCTGCACGCAGACGCTGCACGCAAACGCTGCACGCAGACGCTGCACGCAAACGCTGCACGCAGACGTTGCACGCAAACGCGGCATGGCAACGCTGAATGCCAACGCTGAATGCCAACGCTGAACGCCAACGCTGAACGCAAACGCTGAACGCAAACGCTGAACGCAAACGCTGAACGCAAACGCTGAACGTAAACGCTGAACGCAAACGCTGAACGCAAACGCTGAACGCAAACGCTGAACGCAAACGCTGAACGCAAACGCTTCAGGACTTTTGTCCTTTCTTCAGAATTTCATCTTTTAATTGACAGCTCACAGCAAACATGTAATGAGAGCAAAGGAACAGGTTTAACAGGGCAGAAGTGAGCTTTAAACATGACCTGTCACGCCCCACAAACTGTTTGTTTTGAAGCAGGCATGCAGACGTCTGCTGGCTGCGCCTTCATGCCCATGACAGGCTTTCATGTGAAGACATTTCCTAGTTTTGTAATGGTTATGCTCGATCTTATGATGTTTGCAGATTTTGTATTACTTTAACATTTCCCAAACATTGGTAAGAATTTTCAAATGGTTTAAAAAGCCTAAAAAACCTCTCTTCTTATTTTTTTTTTTTTTTGACAATTTGGACTGTTTTAACACCATTGCAGGATGTTTTTGCACCGAAACCAGCCCTGGACAGAACTATTCCTGTACAGAACCAGCCCTGTTCCGAAACCAGCCCTGTACCGACCCAGCCCTGGACAGAACCAGACCTGCACCGAAACCAGCCCTGGACAGAACCAGCCCTGTCCCGAAACTAACCCTGCACCGACCCAGCCCTGTACCGAACTAGCCCTGGACAGAACCAGACCTGCACCAAAACCAGACCTGCACCGAAACCAGCCCTGGACAGAACCAGACCTGTACAGAACCAGACCTGCAACGAAACCAGCCCTGGACAGAACCAGCCCTGTACTTAAACCAGCCCTGGATAGAACCAACCCTGGATAGAACTGACCCTTTACCTAAACCAGCCCTGGACAGAACCAGCCCTGCACAGAAACCAGCCCTGTACAGAACCAGCCCTGTACTGAACCAGCCCTGGACAGAACCAGCCCTGTACCGAAACCAGCCATGGGTAGAACCAACCCTGCACTGACCCAGCCCTGTACCAAACCAGCCCTGGACAGAACCAGACCTGCACCGAAACCAGCCCTGGACAGAACCAGCCCTGTACAGAACCAGCCCTGTACAGAACCAGCCCTGTCCCGAAACTAACCCTGCACCGACCCAGCCCTGTACCGAACGAGCCCTGGACAAAACCAGACCCGCATCGAAACCAGCCCTGGATAGAACCAACCCTGGATAGAACTGACCCTGGATAGAACTGACCCTTTACCGAACCAGCCCTGGACAGAAGCAGCCCTGCACCAAAACCAGCCCTGCACAGAACCACCCCTGTACCAAAACCAGCTCTGTACCGAACCAGCCCTGGATAGAACTATTCCTGTACAGAAACAGCCCTGTACCGATACCAGCTCTGTACCGAACCAGCCCTGGATAGAACCGGCCCTGTACAGAACCAGCCCTGTACCGAAACCAACCCTGCACTGAACCAGCCCTGGATGGAACTATTCCTGTACAGAAACAGCCCTGTACCGAACCAGCCCTGGATAGAACCAACCTGCACCGAACCAGCCCTGTACAGAACCGGCCCTGTACAGAACCAGCCCTGTACAGAACCAGCCCTGTACCGAACCAGCCCTGTACAGAACCAGCCCTGTACAGAACCAGCCCTGTACAGAACCAGCCTTCACTGATCCAGCTTGTACTGAACCAGCTCAGTTTCATGTCTGCTAAATTAAGTGTTAAACAGTTTCTATGTTTAGAATACAAAGGAAGGACACATGTTCAGATATGCAGTATAGACAGACGGATGGAGTGGGAATGGCCTTTACTCACAGATGCTCCTTCTCCCTGGAAAAGGGATGTGACAGATGTTTGAGGCCTAGTTGCTGGTTGCTGTCCACCTTCGGGTGAAGAGGAGCTGTTGCTTTGTGAATGAACAGTCGGATCTTCTCCACCAGGTTACTGCCCTGTTTGACCTCATAGGTCTGCGGAGGAAACAGACTTTTTGGGTCACTGCCTCTGAATAGGATTCCTGCAGATCCTCAGTCCTGCATGTTTTCCGACCGTAAATGACAGAGTGGTGACAGAAAAGAGGGTTTTCATGACAAATCCCTCTTGGGCTGATAAACTCATCCTATCCATTAGGGGTGTGCCAAAATATCGATATGGTGATATATCGCGATATTTAGTCCCGCGATCGATTATCGATACGTCTTCATCAAGTATCGACCTTTTATTTACGTTTAAAAACCCTGTAAAACGTTATATTAACCATCCTTTGGTAAGACAATTCCTTGGAGGGTCGATAGGGGGCGCTCGTTGCGAGATTGGCTGTTGCGGGCGGACGAAGAAGAACACTCATTCAAACAAAGATGGCGGAGCGGGAAAACAATGAGAGGCGACGGCAGTAAGTTAAAAGACGAGCCGGCAGCATTGAAGCTGCATCACCCGGAGTTGTGTGAGAAAGCTGTGGCTGCTGCTGCCTGAAGCCGACACAGCCCGACGCGGATCCTTTTTTACAGACGAAGCTACCGCCGTCTTCTGAGAGACAGAGCAGCGGCAATAACGGAAAACGGTCTCTGCAGCGTGGTGGAGAACGAGGGATTTGGGTTTTATTGAATGCAGTAGAGCCACGCTTTGACATTCTCTCTCAGAAATACTGAAAAAAGGATCCCTGCTCTGTACGGCCAGACCAGAGCTACGGCTGAGATGGAAACGGAAGAAAGAGGCATTCCTGCCCTTAGACCCCCCTTCTCCTCTGACGCTAAAAAGTCTGTGGTTCTCCAGAAAAACATGAACATAAACATACATCACATGCAGCTTTTCCCCAAACGTGTTGTTCACAAAGACGTTAACTTTTAGCTGCCCTTTACGTTTTTTATGTATTTTATCCCTGGTAATTTATTTTGAAAGCAGTTTATGTCTTAAATAACTTAAAGGAAAGGTCCTTGATACTTGATTTTTATTTTTCTGTGAGAATTATATTTTTGTTTACACCACATTTACACTAAATGGTGTCATTTATTTTTTAACAAAGACAATATAATTTGTTCACAGAATTAATATCTGATTTACATCTATTTTTTCAATTAAGCGATGGCTATGGTTTTGTTTTTCAAAAGTTAATACCAATGTGTCTGGCAGCTTCTTGACTCATTCATTTTTTATCCTTTTTACAGCAGTTTTGTACTAAATAATGGCACTGCTGTTCATGTTCACTATTGTTTAAACTGAATTTTACAGATATTTCCAAATGAAAATTGTCATTGTTTGTCAAAGACAGAGTATTACTGATTTCAGCAATGTTACACAAAAGTCTGTTATTCATTACACCAAATAGGACACAAGTTGTTCATTATCATGGTGTTTAAAAAATTAAAAAATAAATGGGGAAATATTTTCCAAAAAGCTGTTTTTAAAAGTTCTTTCTTAAAGTTTGATATATCGTGAGTTGTTAGAGACGAGATATATCGATTATCGCATTATCGCCATATCGTGATAGTATCGTTATCGTATCGTGAGGTACCCAGTGATTCCCAGCCCTACTATCCATGTCTTCAAGACCGTTGGATGGGATGTTTGTCAAAAACAAATGGGGGTAAAAGGGGCATTAATGACATTTTAAGGGCTGAAATGGCATGGCAGGTGATAAAGGTAGCTGTGAAGAGAAGTAAAAAAAAGTTGGTCATAAATTTGAAGGTGTTTGGATATAAACAGTGATTTGTTTGTATGAAAAACAGGTTTTACTTTACTGTAAAGTCAGTGTTAACAGAGCAAACAGAGTTCTGAAATCCTTTGGGGGTTTGATGCAAACCCTCATCGTCCCTGGAGGACAGGCTGAACAGGTTTTTAATGGCATTGGCAGAGCGGATGGGTATGCTGATTTAGTGGCTGGTACCTGAATAAAAATGACAAATGATTTTGTTATGATGCCGTTGTTGCATCTGCCCTCTTCTACAGAGTGGGATGCTGGGAGGCGGGGAGGCTGGGGGTGCACCATCAGGAGCAGGAGGAGGATCGACAGATTGGTGCAGAGATTTAGTTCTGTTGTGGGATGTCCTCATAAGAGGATAAAACTGACACTGACATCCATCACAGACAATCGTCTTGATCATCATTCTCTACATGCAATGAGGAGACTGAAGCCAAACTGCAGGAAGGAGGGTTTTCTCTTAGACTCTACAACGCCGTACAGACACTGGACAATACTTATTGCTGCATGGTTAGCACTCCCACCACACAGTGAGAAGGCCTTTCTGTGTGGCGTTGGCATGTTCTCTTAATGCATGTGTGGGTTCTCTCTGGCCTCCGGCTTCCTCCCACAGATGCTTCATCGGTTCATCGGTTCCTCTATAGCAGGCGTGTCGTTGCTCAGGGGGCCAACATCCAAAACACGCTCAAGGTCCCGGGCCGACATGGATAAACGTTTATTGACCACTAAAATTAAACTTCATTCATAATTATGTTTAAAAAAAAGTTGACAGAAAATATTATTCGGAGATAAATCCACTTAAATCTTAACTTATATTTTCTCTCCATAAAGGTATATATTGTCAAGAATATACAAGGTAGGGAAAAAGTAAATAATAAAAGAAAAAAAACATTGACATTTCTTTACACTTATGTCCTTTTATTTAAAAAGTAATTATAAAATTTAAATATACCCAAAAAAAGATATATCCTGTCAAAATTACACATATTCCAAATAGGAATATGCTGCAGAAGGTTTCAGCTGAAGCACTGCATTATTGGATACGTAGTTGATATTGTACCAATGCATCAGGACGTGCAGCTGAAGCGATGCATTATGGGATCTGTAGTGAATATGTTATCAGCCCTACATACACGGCGAGCCAGACGTGGAGCGCAGGCCTTGAATTTACACCGTTGATTTGCGTCGTTCAGGTTAATGAGCCGTTCAAAAGATTCGATTCTTTCACAAATGTTACATCACTACTACAGTAACAAGGGAATTTTTCCTTTGTGGGATCCATTAAAGTTTCATTCTATTCTATTCCTTTTGTTGAACATCACTTCAAAATAATCCAGAGCTTCACTGTGTTGTTTCTCCTGCTACGTTTAGCAGAAGTCAGCCTCTGGTTCTGATCGTCGGGCTTTGGTTCTGTTTTATGTAAAGTCATTTACTGCTGCTATGAAGGCGAGCCAGCAAATGGACCAAAACAACGATCCAAGAATTTATGACCGGGTTTGCATTAGATGCAGCATTCTTCCCTGCTGTGTGAACCGTCCAATCTTATTGGACGGGTCAATGACCCTCCACATCCCAGATGCCCCCTCAACACTCACATCCATACCTTCTTGGTCGGCATCTTGAGTTTCATGAGCTCAGCTTCACGACACAAAATGTCCCACGGTGCATGAATTTTCAAAAAGCCAACTCCGGGGATGTGGTTCTAGAAAACAAAAACAATCAAAGCCGAACATTTGATGTTGATTTCAGCAGAAAGAGCTTTCCACTGCATGCACAACATTCATTCCAGCAAACAGACTGACTGAAAAGGACAGCAGAGCGTGGCTCTGGGAAAAACTGGACCAGACGCACAGTAAGAACACAAAAACCTCAGATCTAACAGGAAAGCATTGAAGATGAAATGAAGAAAAGACGCTGAAAGTGACAAATGAAGAGCAGAAAACAGATTTTGTTTTTTGGTGTCTGTCATTTGTTAAGTACGGTGGCCCTGAAAGTCAAATCACATTAAAACAAATCTCTCAACATAAAAACATTCAAGATTTCCCTGACAAATAAAAACTCATTACATTTTAGAAATCCAACCACAATTCTAAAAACGAAACTAAGTAGAAATGAAACATTTCAGAAAAACAAAAGTGTTTTCCAGAAATCAAAGTGTTTAAAAACTGAAATAAAACAAGGAACTGGAAAAGGGAGGTGTTTTAGGGACATCGCACCTTTTCCAACAGGAACTTATTCAGCATGGCCAGATCTTCAGACAGATGGCATTTCTTTAAGCTTCTGGCCACGCCCACCGCAAAAGGTAAAACATCCCTCTGCTCTTCCTCCTGGTCTAAACTCAAACATCATCATCATCCAATCAGAGATGACACGCGAAACAGACCTTTTCAGCTTCTTTGTTTTGTTTCAATTTTAATATTTTATTTTAATTTCGGGAGAGTTTGTTTTCCAAATGTTTTTTGTTTTTACCTTTTGGTTTTTATCATTTGTTTAGCTGTTTTAATTGTTGCAGTGATCTTTTATTTGCGTTTGTGTTGCGTGATTAGTTTATGTGATTGGCACTTCAGGGCCACCGTACTTTCAGCCATTATTTGATTACATTTTGGTGCTTAGTCTGATACAATAATCAAGATACTGAACAGACTGCTAATGTAATGTGTTACCGTAATACAGGACATACCATAATATTTCATGTCATAACTAAAATCCAACAAATAACTTTCAAAGTTTAGCATTTCCTAAAATACTTGTTCTGACAAATTAACTGAAATAAATATTTATCTCTATTTATATCAGTCGCATGATAATTCATCTTTAGCAAATATCTGACGTTCTCAACATTCTAAAGCAAATAAGATGATATGGTGGAAAGTTGAGATGACATTTTGATCATAAAACTTAACATCATGAAATAACAGAAAGAACAGGAGAAAAGCTTTTGCTCCTGCATAACTTCTGCTTCTTTGAAAATAAAATCCTCAGCAAAATATTTTTAACGTTTTTTGTTATAGCTGGGGGGGCAGAGGAACAGATAAAAAACAAAAAAAAAGAAAAGAAAAGTCCTTCTCGTTGATTTTGTTCATCAAGAACAGAACGTTTCTCCCAAATAATGAATGAAACTGTGAAATTGTGAGACTTCAATGGAAAGCTCATAGTCTTTCTGTCATTTTGAGTATTTTTCCTGTCGTCCTGAAAGTATAACAGAGACAAAAGCTCCTCACCAAATGAAAAGTGGAGACCTGTAAGTAAAAGCATGAAGACATGGGAAAGGTCTTTTTCAGAGCTGGAGGAAACTTTTCTTTAACTGAAATTCGATGAAATGCATCTCATCTTGCGGTAAGCGAACACGGCTGTGACTGCTCATGCAGGATCAGGTGAACTCTAGAGCCACTGAATTTTAGGAACACTGCCTCGAAAAGGACCGGACCGGAATTCCTTCCACCATCTTTCCAGCACTCTCACCTCTTCGTCCCATTCCAGCTCCAGTCCAGCTTCCTGCAGGTTTTCTTCAAACTCCTTGCGCTTGTTGGACTTGTCATCCTCATGGTAGTCGGCTCGATGCTCCTGTGCAGCGAACTCAGGGTCCTCTTTTGGCTGCAGCGGGGCCTTACTGCTTCGCATGCTCAAGTTTCGCCGTAATCGTCTTAAGAAGTTGTCGTTCCCAAATATGGTTGAGTGGCGGCGAGCGCTGTTGGGCTTTTGGATGCTGTATTCCAGTATGTAGTCCACGCGGCGGTGTCCGTCTCGGAAGTATGGACCTAGTTTTGGATGCAGCGGCGAGCCGTCGTCTGCGTGGATGCTCTTCATGGGCTGGAGAAACACAGAAGACCGCCACAGATTACAAGATTGATCAACAGAAGTGTTTGTCGTGAAGACACAACGAACATGCCTTCATTCCAGTCACACTTGGTTTGCAGCAAAGGAAGGGATCTAGACTGCGGTTCCTGCAGAACGTGTCATACATGCTCTGACTTCATTAAATATGACAGAAGTGAGCTGGGGGGGCTGTGCATGTTGGAACACCTGGTAACATGATTCCATCGTGTTGGCGCCTGCTAACCAAATTCTTTGGCACATATAGAAAACATTTTGTTTATCACTCAAAGCAAAGAAACAAGAAATGGAAACAAAAATCGTTTTTCTTTTCTTGCTGGGATTGTTAAAGGCTTAAATTATCGTCATCTTAACTCTGTTCTGTTGCTTTTCCGCTCACTGACAGCTCAACTGCAGTGGTTCCTCATTAATCGTGGAGGGCAACGTTCTAAAATAACCGGCGATAGGGGAAATCTGTGAAATAGGATTACAGAGACACTTTATAAGTCCAGCATGATAGAATGAAAACAAAAATCTGATTGCAGTCAAAGATTTCTATCGATTTGGTGAGCTGAACGCATCCTGTACAGGAGACACGGCGTGGAGGAGGCCGACATTGGTCATCAGCCAATCATTGTGCAGATCACAATGCACTGTTAAAAACAAGACAACAACAAAAAATCAGCCAAACAAGACCACAAAACTATGATGCACCGCTGCGTAATCTTTGATTTCAGCCAAACGTCCCATTCGACCTTCTTTGCATTTATGTATTCACATGTTATTGTCACACATTAACACCCTGAAGTTCCCCATGGCGGCCTGCCAAAAGCCAGAAAGACCCGTTTTCTTTCTTAGTCATGATAGTCTCCATGTCTGAAGAGGAAGAGTATTCTGAAGCGAGGGAAGTAACATGACCCTGACCCAATGAAAGTTCTCCTTCTTTCTATTGTTTTGCACTTCTGGGTTTTCTGCCCAAACAAAAACGTTCTTACAACCCATTTTTATCTAACTGGATTGCAGGCTGACATCTGATCACAGCACACACACACACACACACACACCCCCCATCCCCATCCCCCAGTGCCAGAGACAAGGGACCAAACCAAAGCTACCTCAGAGGTACCTACAGCATGTTGTGGACACGTCGCCATAGGATTCACTTAGAACCCGTCATGAATGAACCCACAGTACTGATGAAGTGTTTGGGAGGCTGGTGCTGAATCCGATCTGGTCTCCCACTGATCCAATACAGTCGGGCATTAAACGATTCACCACAGCTCCCAAAGCAGACTCCAGGAAAACGCTGGAAACGCCCTGAAGATGCTCTTCACGGATCACTGTGATGACCACAACGGTCTGACCCCTTCTCCCACATCTGCTGTGTGACCCTAACCTTATTCTGATTATGTTAGGTGCTGGATCGGAAGCGTCTACTGCAAATAGAATGTAATGTAATAGATCAGGTATTCCTGGTTTGACGAGTTATGCACTCTACAGGTGGAAGAATGTGAGGTTCCTCAAGGTAACTAGCAATCCCTCTGTAAAAAAAAACAAAAAAAAGAGAGAGTGGGTGGATTCAACATTCCTAAATGTCAATGAGATTTTGAAACTATTATGCAGGGGTGAGGCCACTAAGCTGAGCGGATCTGGCTGGGTTTGGCAGACATGTTAGAAGGAACGCCATATGTGAGCAGTGGGAACAGTCAGCAGGTGGGAAACTTTGAAGACTCATACTAGGAGACTAACAGATTTGTTATCCATCTCCCAAAGCCAAGTTTGCACCCGGCTGCAGGTCAGGTCATTGCTCAATGACTAGTGGAGGGAGGCGGACCGACACTTTCTTTTCTTTTGTAGTGATGCTGGACAGTGCACACCAGTTTCCCCACTAATGTGTCTTTGTGAATGTGGAAAAGGATTAAAGGGTCTATATGTGCTAAATCAAATCTTTAAGCTTTTAAGTGTATTGTAATGTTTATCACTCACAAAAAACAAAGCGGTACTTTGATCCATTCCCACATTTCTGAGTATTCCTCTAAAACCCTTCGCTCTGAACACCAGCCCCTCCCAGTGCATGAAAACTCTCACATTTTGACATGGATAAGTGAGGAACCGTGCCTTCCAGGAAGACACTGCCAGCTCCGCCCCCAGTCTAACACACACACACCCACCTTCTCCACAGAGCTAGTGGTGATCGGCTAAATGTTTTCCTTTTATTTGCACAAATCCACATCCATCTTTGCAAAAGTTCAGATGTTTGTTTTCATGGGTGTAACGCAGACCCGCTGCCGAGGGCAACTCAAGGATGATGTCATGAAATGGGCGGCACCCACAAGGAGAGAAAGGCGGAGCTTCAAGAGATCGAGTCGTTTTACTTCCAGGTAAGAAAATGAGATGTGAAAAGAACTCATGTTTAAAATATAAAAAATCGTGTGAACACATACAGATATGGTTTGGATATATTTTTATGCTTTAGAAAGGCACAATTTTGGCCCTTTAAGGCAGAATCCCTCTTTGTTCGGAGGAACGTTCTTCAGATGTTCTAGAATCTTTGTGACAAACTTTCTATTTCTGTATTAAACGTGAGAGTGTGGATCATTTTGCTGGAAGAGGCCACCTGGATTCAGGGGGTGTTTGGCCCTTTGTGAGTAAAAGCCTCAGTGCTTCAGATAGCTTGATCCAGAATTTAAAAAAATGTTTGTCTGGTGTTTGTGATGCATAAAGTCATACAGTCACTACATCACCTGAAGAAACACCTCAGTTAAAGATTGAAGTCTTGAGTTGATTTCAGGGAACAGCCCACGCAAACACATGGAGAAAGTGTTTCTACTCAGACTTCATGGTTTTTTCCTGAGGGAACAACTTCTAGCAAAATAGACCTCATGTTGGTTTCTGACACATCAAACACACGTCTACATGTGGCTTAGAAGAATGTAAAGTAATTAAAACGATTTAAATTTTAGGACAATATGAACGTTAGGCTCAGATTCCTGCATATTCACATGTTCATTTCTATGTGGAGGTTAAACTGTGCAGAATCCACTCATGTCAGCATAAGCAAATCAAATCAAATATGTCCTCCGTGGTCAGACACCTGCCCTAAAAGAACAGTAAATGTCTGAGGGATGATGAGGCACTCTCTTGGTGAATTCACACATGCTCAGCTCCTTCCAAACAGGAAGTTGTCAGAGCTCCAGAGGTCAGAGGTCATTTTTCAGAGGGCAGATGAGGATGTTGTGGCAAGCGCAGAACTCCCCAATAAGAAGGCTTTTCTCACCAAGCCCTCTGGAAACGAGGCCGTCCTCTCCACTGGGTCTCTCCATGCCCCCCCCCCCACACACACACACACACACAAACACACACTTATGAGTCATGAAACAGTCAGACAGTTCTCCAGCCTGCAGCCTATTTCACAGCAGCACTATGATGTGGAAGCTGAAGCACAAAGCTTTTCCTCCACACAGTCGTGCCGTCTGTACAAAAAACCTAAACGCTGTACCAAACAAACAGACAGTGGACACAAGCATGAATGTCTTCACTAGAATGTCCATGTTTGCCAAATAACCAGTGAAAATAATGTTTTTGTAATCGGAATTGAAGAATGTTGTCGACTCCACTGATTCATTTGTCAGAGAAAGGAACAACAGGAAGAGTGGCGTCAGCGTCACATCTGCATTGACTTAACGTTCACAGGATCGTCTCTCAAAGAGCAGAAAACAGAATAAATCATGATGTACAGCTTATAAGCTTTAGAAATATTCACGAGTTTTCTTCCAGATTTTCATCAAAAACCATTTTGAAGCTTGGATGCTGTGGATTTAATTTAAAACCCCATTCCGATCATCTTCTGACTGATTTTTAAAGAGTTTCTGGTGGTCTTTGAACTGTGATTATGCAGTTTTTAGCCAAAATCAAAGACATAGTTTCTGCAGAGCTGCAGGAGTTCATTACAAATTCACCTCTTAGTTGTAGGCGGGACTGTTGATGCGGCACAACCACCCCCCACCTTCCTGTCAACCATAACTGAGCTGAGCTTAATTTACAGCCCCTCTCTACCCCAACCTAAGAAAGCTGGGGCAGCAAAAATGGTGAGCAATATTGGAGCTCCAGTCTCACAATTCAGATCAAGATTCCAGCTCAGGCGAGGAAAACAATAATAATAATAATTTGTTCCCACGAAATAATACTCTGATATACATGTATCCTGTTGTATTTGAATGCATCACAGTTACAGACACATCACATCACAGACACATTGATTGGTTGAGATGCATTATGTGATATGTGTAATGCATGATGGGATACGTAGTATGTAGCCTTCAGATGTAAAGTGACTGCTTACTAGTATGTTAATAAAAGACAAGTTACCTCAGCGCGTCCTGAATATTGTTCCTGTTCAACCCCAAAGTACAACAACCCACACCGGAGCGACTGCCGGCCACTCAGCTGCCCTGACGCCGGCATGACAAGCAAACAAGCCCTGCGGCCGGGAATAACTCGCTCCGCGGCCAGCCGGAGCAAGTTTGGTCGTCATGCCGACACCAGGGCAGCTGGCTGGCCAGCAGACGGGAGGCAGCAAGCTCAGGCATCCTAAATCTTAAAACAATACTAAATACATCCTCTAGTTTGATTCTTGTTTTTATTTTTCCCCTCATGAATTAATGTTGGTCACAGAGACACAGATGTATCTGTGGAACACGGCTTTAGCGGCAGGATGGAGAGCGTACCGGGATGTGAATGAACCCAGACATGGAGACCTGATTACCGGAGCTTCTATAGAGCTTTTTAAAAGAAATAAATCTGATCTCTAAACATCCTCTGTGTCTTCCATGCAATGTAACGAGATAAACACAGACAGAATGTGAGAATCCTAGTATTGCTCACATCTGTGTTTATGAATGACTTCTCACCTGAATCATCATTTCGTGGGAACAAGATAGTATTCCTTGGAAATGAAATATTATTTCATGGGAACTAAATTTCTTTTTTTTTTTGCCCGTGTCAGGTCAAAGGCTCCAAGCATCAGAATGGAGCAGAGAAGGGAGACTTTTCCCAGCCAGCGTATTTTCTACAACTACAAGCTCTTTCAAACGGTGCTCCGGATTCACCATGATTTAAATAAAAAATACTCAGAAATGCAATTTAGGCAGAATTTTCTATACATATGTCATCCATCATTAAAAAAAAAGCCAAAAGAACATTTAAAAATCACCTAAAACACTATTTTCATCCGAGTGAGACTAACGATTTTTATCAGCAAGAACAACCTTGAACAAGAACAAAAAACAGGAAAACACATTAGGTATCTGCACTAAATAAAAAGAGGGCTTAATATTTAAAATGATTTTCCCACATATATGAATATGGCTTTAAATGGGTTGAGAACAACACATGGAACACTTATGCATGCCTCGCTAAGTTGTAACCTTTGACGATCGGCGCCAAATCGGATCAGAAAATGAGACTCCGTCAGGATGAGTCTTTTAGAAACTGGAATTAAAAGACAGAATGCATGTGATGGTCTGAACTCGCTTCCTTTTTTGGAATTAGAAGGGGAAGTGAAATCCTATCAAAATAGTTGTGGAACCTGGTTGGAGTTTCTTCAGATGGTGGCTGTGACATTTTCATGAGATCTAAACCGAGTAGAGAGACTGAATTTGAATTGTTTAGCCCACACGGACTATGAGGAGAACGAGGTTCAATCTAAACATTTTCAGCCATTTTCAATAAACACATGAAAGACCCACTCTTAAGAAAACTGCTTTTGTTGATTTTTCTGCTGAGAAAGAAAATTAAACTGAAGCGTAGGGCTTTTCTGAAACGTCTGCAACCGTTTACGAGTCAAAATATCAGCTTTTTAATAAATTATATATAAATAATATACCTCACAGCAATAATTCCAGGATTTTTTTAAACATGCCATTGTGAAAAAACATTATCCATCACCTCCTTCCTATCATAGAAAAAAACAAACTGAGCAATAATCTGGTGATTTGAGAAACCCAAACCCACAGGACTCTGGGTCCTGTGGGTTTGGGTTTGGGTCTGCAGTGCAGCATGTTTTCAGGTTCAGAACGTACTTGATCAGCAAATGTTCTACTGGACCAACAGCAGTGCCGCTCACACAAAGTCTCACCGTGGTCCTCTTCGTACGGATGCTTTCTGACATTAGACCTCCTCGTGAACGTTTCTCTCCTGACTTTGAGTTGAGTTTCAGGTGTTAGATGGAAAGTTTGCTTTTTTTTAGTGAAACTATAAAAACAACCTCTGACATATCGTCTCAAGCTGTTTGATTTATTTTATAATCAAGTAAAACTCACTTTATAATCTGTTTACTTTAATTACATAGGCAATCCTTAAAGTACAGGATAATCCTTTAATTGAAGTGTACTAAATACTGATGGTTATCCGTAAACATGTCTAATGTTTTTTTGTCAACAGACTCATGAGAACTGATCAGAAATGGTCTACGTTAACTTTTCTTTTACCATAGCTACTTTTCTAGGTAACTAGTCACTTTTTGAAAGAGTAATTCATTTATGAAGTGAATTACTGTACGTATTAAATGAAGTGCTCTTCAAATCCTTAAATCTTCTCAGTGTGTTCAATAATTCTGGTATTTACTGCCTTGGAACCAGTTTTCTGTTGTAAACAGAAAGTTCAAAAGTCTGTCAAAACATAGTCGCACCCGTTGATGGATTGTTGGAGCATTGTGGGTATTGTAGGCAGGAGCCGGGTGGAGAGATAACTACTAAGCTTTAACTTAATAAACTGAAAAAGTGAGAGTGTGCTTTTGTATTTGATGTGTTACAACTGAACAATGTAAAGAGTTACTGTCAAAGTTTTATTATCGCTCTGTCTGCAAAGGTTGAATATTGCAGATTAAAGTGGAGAACAACATAGGAGGGTCTAAGGGCAGGGATGTCCGGTTTAGTTTAGTCTGTTTAGTTAAAGTTAAAGTTTTAATATGATCCTATTAAATTTTATGCATTTATGATCCTTTTTTAATTGTCTGTTCACCGTACAATTACTGGTATGAAGCCCTTTGAGACAACTGTTGTTGTGAATTTGGGCTATATAAATAAAATTGAATAGAACATAGGCATTCTGGGTAGTGTAGTCATACCACATTATGTGAAAAATGCACACTAGTATCCGGTGCACTTCGGGGGGCTTTTTAGAGTCAAAGATTGATAAATAACTGATATATTGGTATCTTGACAAGAATAAAAGACATGACATTTTTTTCTTCCTTCTTTCTCCCCCCTTTTTCCTTTTTCCAGTCCCTTCCCCTTTTTTCCAATTAAGGTCATACTTTGTGATAGTCTGAGAAACATTTGATGATATCATTTGTGCTGAATCACTGAAAAAGTTTGCTCGAATGAGGAATAGAGTCCAAAAATGGCCCCTGCTTCATCGTCAGGGTGGAATTTCGTACATGAAACTGAATGTTTTTAGTTCAACTTTCTCCACATGATTCTGGAAAAGACAGAACTGAGTAGAGAATTGTGCTTGCAACATTTCATAAGAAGGGTTCTTCTTTAGGGAGGTTTTGTACGATAAGCAGACGATCACAAGAGTTTTTTTTTTTCTCTAATAGTAGTTAAATTCCAAAGTATGTTGTTTTGATTTTTGAGGGTCATGACTTTACGGAGGAGCATGGGGTGATGATGCCTAAGAGTGGAGGGAGGAAAGTTGATCATTTCCTCTTCAGATGTTACAATCTGAAAGACATCAGGAACTGCAAAGTGGTGTCTGGGGAGTGCAGTGAGACATCATAGGAGGGTGATGTGAGGATGACTTTGGTGGTGAGGAAGATGAGGAGGACTAAGTGGTGGAAATTGAAAAAAAAAAAGATTGCTGTTTGAATTTTAGGGAGGAGGTTCTTCCAAATGACTGAACAGCAACAGCCAAAGAGAGGAGGAGACCGGAGGAAGGAGCTTGGTGTTCCGTCCGAAATGAAGGAAGATCAAGAGACTTTTTGATGGAATGAAGAAGCTCAGGAGTTTGTTGAGAGGAAAAGGTTAAGAGGACAGAAGAAAGCAGACAGGAGTACAGGGAGATGCAGCACAAGGTGGAGGTGGCAAAGGCCAAACAAAGGGTGGATGAGGACTTGTAGGGCTGGTTGGACACGAAGGATGGACAGGAAGGTCTGTACAGGAGAGACAGAGAACAGAGATGGAAGGAGGTCTGAGGAACTTCCTGGTTCCATTTTTAACAGAACCTGGTCTGTCCAGAACAACAGAGCACGGGAAAGAGGCAAAAAGGGCGAGTGGAAGCAGGGTGGAACCACTGACTGTACAAGATAACTGGACTGAGCGAGTCTGACGTCACCCATAGAAACATCGGCTCCAACCAGACCAAGCCAATTCAGTTTCAATTTTGCCACAGTAGGGATGCTGCCATGTTTGACCCAGATGAGGTCAGTAAGCAGTGACTGAACCGACTGAATCAACGTTTCTATGGCAACTACTGCCGCCAATCAGGAGTGAGTTTACAGAAAGTCAGGAGGCAGAGCTGGAAGTAGCAGAGATGAAGATGCTGAGCTTCTCTTTGGGAGAGACCAGGATGGATCAGATCAAGGATGTTGGTGAAAGGTTGGAGCTACCAGGAAGGAGGGCTAGAGGAAGATCAAAGAGGAGGATCATGGATGTTGAGGAAGAGGAGGAGGAGGACGTCAGGGAGGTTGGTGTGAGTGAGGAGGATGCAGAGGAGAGGGTTTGATGGAGGAGGATGAGTCGCTGTGGCAGCCCCTTAAGGGAGCAGCTGGAAGAATCAGAACATACGCCTAACCGTCTTCTAGACAAAGAAGTGTTAAGATGCACTTTAAAAAAAACGTTTGTGTTCTCGTGTACTGCAACAAGAGAGGAAGAAATATGCTTAGATCAAATGTAGATTTTTAAAAAGAGAATTTTGATTTTTGCTTTCAGAAAAACAGATATTTTTCTAGAGTTGTTCTGTCACTGGGAAACTGGTCCATAAAAAGTAAAAAAAAAGAAAAGATTTGTCATTTAACCACGACAATGTAGTACAAATCATAACATTAACAAAGTTAAAACTTTAGACCAAGAGCAGAAAGTCTGCTCTCTGTTACTGGGTGGAATAAACTGCCTTCGCACTTGAAATTATGCAAAAACCTTTTAAAATTGGCATGAAAATGAAATTATTATTTTTAACAAAACAGATAAGTTAGCATTATTAAATATGCAGTAATTTTTAAAGGTTATTACAGTGTTTCTCTCCCTCTCACTTGGTTTTTATTGTGAAAAAATGAACTGTTATGTAATCGCACTTTATGCTAATTGTTCATTCTTGTATTTGAATGTCTTGGGGACTGCAGAGGAAAATGAGCTCTGAGACCTGCAGTCTGGTACAAAGCATATTTCCTTTGACGAATGCTTCTCTACATGGTTCCTGTCAAATCAACAAAATAAAACAATTGAATGCGCGTGTGGGAAGTTGAACTTGAACTTCTTTTCTTTGTGCTGTTGTGCTTCTTAAAGACCAGCATTTCAAAGTATTGCCAAAGAACATGACTGTAAAAATGTGGGGGAAAAAACACGGTAGACCTCTGCCTCTGATCAGCTTTTTCAACAGCTACCCGAGCCCGCAGAACACGCCAACAACCTTAAAGGTCTGCCAGGTACATTATGCAGCAGGTGAGACGCATCTCACGAACAGGCTTCATTCTTCTCAGCATAGCAGGTCTTTCTCCTGAGCCTCAGCTCCAGACGACACACACCGTCACCCAACCGGCTGACCCAAGGACAGTATCTTACTATGGACTCATTGTTCCTGGGTTTTGCACAGTCCTGGTTCCCATCCTGGTTCTTCTCTTCCCCAGGTACAGGGAGGTAGTTGTCACTCCTCCTCGTCATTGTGGACTGCTCCTCCTGATAACTGCTCAAGTGCTCACAAGAGGAGAACACGGGCGAACCTGGAAGACAAACACACACAGAAGAAGAGATGGTAAAGTCTTTTTCCTTTAGGTTTTCCCTTTGCTGCTCGTCATCTGTCATTATCAAGTGATCCTCTTGTGCTGTTTATTCTTGAAATGATTGTATTTTATCCATCTAAAGAGGCGTCAATCCATGGATGAACATTTTGGTTGGAACCTATGAGACTTTCACTCCAAACGCTCTTCAGAATCCCTGGGGTTAAAGAGTTTTCAGATTTCTGCTGTTCTGGGAAATTCTTGGTGCAAACGATCGTTTGGAACAAAGATTTTCACCTCCAAGTACTAAAAAAAAAAAAAAAAAAAATCACAGACCAACCACAACTTAAAAGTCTTTCTATGCTTACATGTCCTGCATCAACATTAGTGTCATTCAAAAGGAAACCGTCTGGCAAAGCATGTAATCGTGATCCAGTGGAATCAGTCTCTTACTACCAATCTGTGGGCTAGGAGAGCGTGAAATGACACTAAACTGAAATGAAAACCTTTTTCAAGAAGACTCTCTTCCAGACCTTTGGATAAAAGCTCTCACCATAGATCCTGATGAAGGCCCTCTCTTTTTTCCATCACACATATGCGCAAAACTTTATCAAAATTCTAGAAATGTTCTAGAAACAACACAATTTCACAAAAACGCTGTTTCCATTAAATCCTAATTATGCCAATAAACACAAACACTAAAAGACATTCAACAATATGAATGTGAACGATACTTTGATTTACAGCAGATACATTCAGATTTCTACCATGGCACTACCGCTCATCTATCAAAGGAGACGTCGGCGTCTTCTTCAGGCCATGGAGCGGCGAGGTTTTTTACATGTGGGAGTGGCTATGGATGAAGCCATTTTAGGAAATGGTGGTTGGTGATTTTACAGAGGAGCTGTGGGTCCAACAATTTCACATGACACGCTCCATTTTTGATGAGTTGCTGTGGAACCCCTAGTGGCGCCCGCTGTACAGCTACCAAGTTCCTACCGAGAAGCGCAATGCCATCCGACTGTTGGTCATGTGACTGCAGTTTTGCAAAATATGTCCATTTTGACAGGCTTTAAGGACCACCTACGAGCACAAAAACTGGTTTGCAATAAATGTGTTTTCTTATTTTAATTGTCGTGCTTCCATTAGACAAATTTATTATCACAAATCCAATTTGGGCAATTTCACATTCAATGGCAACGCAGGTAGTGAGGAGTGGTTTCGGTAACCTGAATCCCCTAAAAAAAAAGGAAAAAAAAGGGATGTCGCTGCTCTAGTTTGACTGGTTTGTTTTATCGTCTGGCTTTGGGAATTCTTCCCCAGACAACCTGACCTCTCAGGTCAGTGACCTGCCAGAGGAGTGTCCACCCAGAAACTGGATGATTGTGGTTTTGAGTGTGCAGTCAGGTTACACCAAAGACCATAAAATGGCAGCATGAAGGGTTTACCCGTTTGACGGCTTTGCTCCCAGATCATCAGAAACTCGTGAAGAAAAAGCGAATGAAATAAAAGAATCATAAATCAAATTCCAGCTGGACTCAAACCTGTCAATTGAGTGAAGTTTAATCATGACGAGGTGGATATCAATAAGTTATTTCCTTTTAAAAATGTATTCTTTTATGCCTTTTTAGCAATAGTGCAAGGGAATCTAAAGCAACGAAGACGAAATGACTGTTCCAGTGACAGGAACTCTACCAAAACATCAAGTGTTTGTTCAGACGGTCAGAAAACATTTGAGCATTTCTGTTTCATATATATTATGATGTGAACACACAGTTCAACCCTAAATCCGCAGAGGCGCCCATCTGTCAAATGGCTCTACAGGATTACTAAAATATAAAGGGGCTCTTTTTTTTAAACAGATGAACACATTTCATGAAAACAGAACAAACTTTTGCTCATGCATGGAGGAATCAGCTCGTCTCCCCCTGATTCTGATCTAATCAATGTTTAGGCTCGATTGTTTCCTCTGGAGTTCCTCTGGCTGTTGGCTCCTCAGTCCGCCACGATGGAAATCTCTTACCGAGCTCCTGCGCGCCATCGGGATCGGTTGAGCCGCCCACCGGCTCACGGGGCCGCTCCATCGGGATGGTGAGGGCGCTAACGCTCTCCACAGAGACCCACGAAGACCCACGCAGTGGTCTCCCTCAGAGCGTGGACGCGCTGAAGCCAGATCTTCTCATTCTGGACTGACCCGCTCCACTCCAGCGTACAGAGTGAGTCCAGCCGAGAGCGGGACGCTGCTCTTCTGGCAGCACAGGTGCCTGATGGAGGCTGCAGGTCTCCGCGCACCGGGACTCCCGCTCATCATCTACCAGCAGCACGGAAACGCTCCGGTCGGTCCGCGCGCGTGGAAGCTGTCAGAGCGGCGTGGACTATCACGCGCAATGAGAAGGAGCGATGGAGAGAAAAAAAAATGCTGGATGCATTCAATTCCTGCAGAGAAGCAAGGAAAAGTGGGCTGTCTACACGAAGTGCGTGTTTGCAGTTGACTTTCTGGTCAACCAGACCGGGGTCTGACCGATGGGACGGACGGGTCCAAAGGACCCACGACTGAGGTCACAGAACGGACCGGAAGTCTGTGGCAGACCCCCGCTCAGGCTGAAACAGAGCAGTTTTTTTTTTTTTTTTAGATCTCACGGGTTTTTCCGGAACCAGGCTCGATCACAAGCAGGTCCGGTTCTCCTCTTTTGAACTAGAGTCCCTTTGCAGTTCAAGATGCACCAACATAAAGAAAACAAAGACCCAAGATGCTAAAACCGACACGATTCCACAGTGAACGTGACTGAAGCCTGAGCTAAATAAATCTCAAGGAATCTTTATTTATCAGGTTTTATTCAGAAGAAATGACACGAGCAGAGTGTGGATGTTCATCAGTCCCTAAAGATCAGCCAGAAACCCCATTTTTGTCTCTTATGTCAACCAAAAGCAATAAACCGTCATATTTTGACCTGGTTTTTGCCCTTTTTTAAGTCATTAAATGTCAGAAACACAGAACTGGTTTTAAATAAACATAAATAACTCAAGGAGAAGCCCGTTGGGTTGTAAACGGACCCATGGTGCGTTTGTCCTTTGGAGGGAAAGCGCAGCTTCGAGCTGTCGCTCCAAACGGAACCGGCGAGCTTCACGCGAAGGCTGTTTTCCAGGAGACGTGAACGCAGCATCTTCCTCCAGCTCCAGCATCACTGATTCCCTGGTTCCGCCCACTCGAGTGTTCAGCGGAGTCGCGCGCGGCAAATGTCCACACACAAACAGGCAGACAGCGAGCACGCGCCGCCTCAGGTGTTCTCCTGGAAGCTTCACGTTTGCTTCTGCTGCAGGAGAAACGCGCGCGCGCGCGGTCAGCAGCGCCGCCGCCACCACCCGCGCGCCACACACGCTAACCGTTTGGGCTGAAAAGGAATGAGGGCCAACCAGTGAACGCTCCTGCGGCACGAAAACGCCTCAGAAGCGGAGAGTGGAGAGAGAATGAAACCCAAACAGAAAAGTCCCGAGAGGAGCAGAGCAGAGAAGACGCTGAAACGTACCTGTTCCTCCTTCACGCGGAGCTGCCTGCTGGGGGAGGCAGGCGTAGGTCAGTGAACTCCTGGATCACCTGCACAGACAGAAGTGCTCTGCGCACCTGAGATTAGGCTCCTCCCATACGGAGACGGGTGTCCTAGGTAAACATGAAGTCATCTGATTGGCTGATTATGACAACACGCATGGATAGGATTTGTGAGGAGGTCTGTGGTACCTGACAGACGGAGCTTTGTATGCAGAAAAGAGGTCGAAATCATCATTCATATTTATATTGTAGCCTAAGTAAACCAAACCAGTGTAGCTGTAAAAATGAGCTCACGGTGAGGCACAAAGCTTATTTCATTCCTGCTAAGGTAGTGAATCCACTAGCAGACAGACCAGGAACCTTCCACAGGCAAACGTTTCACAGCAGACATGTGACGACTTGCAGAGTGCTGGCATGTAGTTTTCCAGCCCCGATCTTCCCAGAGTTCACCCAAAAGAGCAAAGACACAAGTCCCTCCACCTCTCTTCTCCAGGCTTTAGGCAGGTTTCCGCGCTCCAGGGAGCATGGTCAGCCCTGCTGTTTCCAGGAGAAGCTAACAAACCCCATGTGGATCATCAAGGTTGCGTTTTAGACGGGGAATCGACCTGAAAGGAGCAAACATTCATTCAGGATCTTCAAGCAATGTGTATTTGTTCTGTGAGTGAGACTGCTGCCTTGCTCATGAGGGTGTAAGTCACAGTCCAGCGGTCTGGCTGCCAAACGTCAGAAAGTCTGTTGAGTCGATGACTGACAGAAAAATACACACATTTTTTCAGAATGTCTGAATTTAAACATAGATTAGTGAGGACGTAACATTTTATGAAGCAACATCTCCATATTTTCAAAAAGCAAAACTTCCAGAAGACGACTTCCTGGGTTTGCCTCCATAAATGGGTTTCAGCTGCGCTGTGGTAACATGAAACAGGAAAACTGAGAAAAGGTTGGATTAGCGCTGCCTATATTGTGTAGCTGCAGGGTTACAGTCACACACAAAAAAGGGTGTGGTTCATATGTGGAAACTGTGTGGAATTTTACAGAGCCAGAAACCCAGGGAACTGACCCTGCAGGGGAGGGTGTACATGTATGGACAGGTGTGTCATCCCACATGGATGTTTGCATTCTGGGGCAGCCAATGGCAGAGAATCAGACTAAGTCACCACCTGTGAAGGTTGTGTTTGTTCTCCAGTTTGACACAAGTCAGTGTTTCAAAACAGCCTCTTTCAAAACCTCCTTACCAGCTATCCCCAAGGAAACTGCTGGGACCACATACCGTCTGACATGAAGACATGTTAAGACTCAGGCCTGTCTGTCTGGTAAGACCCAGGCATGATCTGGGGGGAGGGACGGGAACATTTGCATTTTGGTTTCCCACAGAGTCTTTCTTGACTCCAGTGTTGTGTTACGCCGTCCACACCCAAACCCTCCTAAACGTTTCCCTGATCCATCAGAAAAGAAGGCTGCTGTCGGAGAGACCGCCACAGTAATGCCTCCCGTATTGCCTCCTTTTGTTTTTATTGTAAATACAACAACATACACAATACATGGGTACTTGTGAAAACCTCTTCATTGAAGACCCACTCCAAAGAAAACAGTGCTTTTGGTCTTTTTAACATGTTCTTGTGGCATTTGAGGGACATATATACATAAAATTCAGATTAAAATAGCATTTCTGAGTATTTCTTTTTTCAAATCAAAAAGATGCCATTTGAAAAAGGTTGTACATAGAAAATACACTACACACTTGTGGTGTCAAGCAGGATACAAGCTTCCTGCTCTACTCCGTTCTGATTCATTCACTGTCAGACACATAGATCCCTGTACGTCTCTGTTTTCTTCGTCTGACCTGGAATCTGGATCTAAACTTTACAGCGGGAATGCTCTGACATTGCTCGCCATTTTTGTTGCTCCAGTAATGTTAGATTGGGGTTGTGAGGGGCTGTAAACTAAGAGGAGAGCCTGTTAACAGGTGGGTGACGGGAAGTGGAGGTGGGCTTTCTTCGCGCCAACAGTCTCACCCTCAACTCAGATGAACTCCTGCGGCTCTGCAGAAACGATGTCCTTAAAAATGACAGTTTTTTTTATTTTGGCTAAAACTGGCATCATCGAAATTAAAACGTCACTGAACGCTTTTACAATAGATGAAAAGATGATCGCAGTGGAAGTTTAAGCACACATATTGATGGAAAATCTGTTTAGATTAGACGCCAGAGAACTGGTAGTAATTAAAAATCTGCAATAACCAGACGCCACTGGATGAACATACACTTAAGAAACCAAAATCCAAAGAACCGGGATCCCATGGTGGGTATGTCCATGATCAGGTTTCTTTAAACTTTGACCACATGAAAAGACTTAAGAGCTTCTCATGTTGTCTACAGTCCCAGAGCTTACAGGTCCACACACTTAAGCAATCCTTTGTTCAAAAAGAGAAACTGACAGTTGGCCGTCACTCAGCGAGCTTCTGCCTTTGGCTTTTTGGTTTTCGTTCACACAACGGATTCCATTGATTTGTTTTCCTCTTTTTTTTTTACACTCAGCTGTGATGAACACAACAAACTAAAAACAACATGCAGGAAATCAATGGATTATTGAGAAGAAATTCAGCTGTGTGTCATGCGAAAACTGCTCTAATCTGATGGGATGTCAGATTATCCTGTTCACTTCATTATTGGTTCGTCTGGTAACTCAACCGGTGTTCATGTAAACCGGCAGGGAATGGTTTGGTCTGGTGCCAGCACATGCTTACAGCATTATTTGTTTTTGCTTATAGTACTTCATTTGACTAGGATTCCTTTTACTGATCAAAGTAGCGCACTGATATTATGAGCAAAGTCACAGAAATGTTGAAAAAGTCGCTTTTGCATTTTGATGTAGTACTCCGGCATCTTCCATTCATCTGTCTGAATTCTTCCTTGTCTGTTTCTTCCCTCTTTAATTCTCTTGTCCTTCTACTTTTTATTGTTTTGGCAGTAGAAGATGCAGAAAAAACCCAAGAGGCAAATGAAACAAAACAGACTCTAATAAAAAAAAATTGAAATGATCAAATTTATGCTTTTCTGTTGGTTTACTTTCCTAACCATGCCAAGTTTTTATTACTTTAGGTCTAAGCTCAACAACAAAAAATACCCATCAAAGATTGTTTGAATGGAAGAGATGATATGACGCCTAAAGCGTGGGCAGGTGTCAGGTAATTCAGAACATTCCTCAGTAACTAAAAGCCCCAAGAGTAAATCAGTCCAGACTAAAGATGTAAGTACTTAAATTATTTTTTATCAGACACTGGTTTGTTTTTGTATAAAACGCACCGACATGTTTCGGTGGAATACCTTCCGCCTTCATCAGGGTCGTCCAAACAACAAACCAGTGTCTGATAAAAAATAATTTAAGTACTTAGTATAATTTATAGACACAATGAACTTCATTGAATCCAGACTAAAGATGTGTTAGAATGTGTGAGCCCATCAAAAGACAATGGAAAAAAGGACTTGTGTTAAGAGATCACTGTCCTCTGTAGGTAGGAATAAAAATGAAAACCGATTAAGGGAAATTATCCAGCAACACCTCATAGATTTTTGAAGAGGTGGAAATATAAAACAGAAATTCCTCTTTGTCTTTTCTGACAGTAGTCGTTTTTTTTCATCCTTTCACAGATGAGCTGATCCTCTGATCATCAAGGACAGTTTCATTCATTTCCACCAACAATTTTCAAGGAGATAGAAATCAGAATGGTTTCATTGGAACTTTTCACTGAACAACAGTAAATTTGGTGCATGCTGTTTGTTATCTTCACACATGTTGGCCTGTTTTCTCTGGGGCCCCGGTTCCTCCAAACGTTTCAAAAACATGGGTGTCAGATTGGTTTTCTAGTCTAAAGTGAAGAGCAGTGCGCCTCTGCGATGGCCGTGAGGCTCCAGGATGCACCGGTGCTCCATGCTGGTTACTCCTTGACTTCAGTTAGTCTGCTCTGAGGCTGCTGTAAAAACAAACCAGTGCTGGGTTTCCACGCTTTACTGTTTGTGACACTGCTAAGAAGTAAAAAGTGTGTTCTTCACAATTGCATCTGCAATCTCCTCCCCCAGACGTTGTGTGTGATGTACATGAACTGACTTTAAAGGATTAAAATCACATCTGTCAATGGAATTCCATCAAATTTCCAACTTAAAAATGATTCACATCCTTTTTGTGGTTTTTGTTTATTTCTTTTAATTGTTTTTGTAAAATTAAAACTTGAATTCAGATGACTAGCGGAACTAATATTAGTTCTTTGCTGCCATATTTATCATAAGTATAAACAAGACCAAGGTCAAGCAGCTGTTGTGAGACAAGCATCCCCACCAAAAATAGCTCCATTAACCGTTTCCCATGCAGCACCCTCACCACTTCCTGCTGTCCTCCCACCCCTCCAAACACTCATTCTGCATATCTTCATCCCTCTGGTGCACACACATGCACTACATACACTCACTTCCTGTCATGACTAGGCCAAACATTTAGGAAGCCTGTTTGTTTGGAGCCCTCCACACTCATGCAGAGCAGTTTTCTATCAGAATCATGGAAATTCCAGGTAAAAATGACACAACTTGAATAATGTGTTTGTTGTTGCTTGTACTTTAAAAAGTACTGTGATTAAAATACAGTTTGAAACTGGAGGATTGCTTCTGAAGCTGCACTCTTTTCACACTCACGCATGTTATGTTGACCTGTGTAGAAACTCAAAATAAGACAGTGTGTCTCAAGACGTGTTGAAATGGTTCTTTTGTTTATTTATAATGTACATTCATTACCAGCACATAAATGTTTGACCTTTTAATCTCAGGGTGTATTCAGACTGGAAAAAACCATTGGTTCGAACCGAATCCGCTTAATTTGGTCCGGACCGAGTCCTGAACCCTGGCTTTGGTTTGTATAGGTACTGTCTTTCAACCGAACATTTCTGTTTCGAACCAGAGCCTGTAAACAAAAGTATGTCAGTTAGGATCTCTTCAGTCATTGGCCAGGAATTACGAGGGAGGGGCAAGGCAGCAAGAGAAGCAATAATGGAAGTCCTGTGCTATGCAATCCTTTTCGGGATAGTTCACTTAATTCGCTGGCACTATTGAATTTTCTTAGCCAATACTGATGTTTTCTCAATTATTTATTCATATTTTAACTTTTCCTGTCCAACAGCTGAGGAAAAAGATGAGAACTGAAGGCCTTTTGTGTTGGACGTATTTTTCTTTTACAGATGTAATACAAATCTAGAAGGGGCGGGGCCTGTCCACACACTCAAATGTTACAAACATACCTGTTTGCTCCAACAATGAATGGAAACATAAATGGTAACTGTGAGCAGCACAGGAGATGATCAGCTGATTTAGATAAGTGGGTCTCCTGCAGTCAAAGTAGATCTGCTTTCAGATCGGTCAGAAAGTTCAACACTTTCAGCCGCTTTGCCCCAGAGCCACGCACATTCCAGCTAACAATGTTAAGACTGCTCATAACTACTCTAACTGGGAGACTATAAGGCTAAATAATGTGTGTCTGTAATGCCTTGTGAGTGAAAGAATAAATAATCTGTTCCCACAAAATAATATTTCATTCCCTCAAAATAATTAATTCATGCCAACGAAATAATTATTCACAATTCAATTCATTAGTCATTGATAAACACGGATGTTAGCAATACTTGGATTTACAGCAGATACTCTCACATTTCTGTCTATGTGTCTCATTACATGGCATGGAAGACACTGAGGATGTTTAGAGATCAGATTTATTTATGTTAAAAAGCTCTACAAAAGCGTCAGTAATCACGTCTCCATGTCTGCGTTCATTCACATCCCGTTACGGTCTCCGTCAGTTCTGCCGCTACTTCCGTGTCTCTGTGACCCACATTCGTTCAAGAGGGGAAAAATAAAAACAAGAATGATCTATTTGTTTTTATATTATATTATTTGTTTCGATGAAAATAAGAAAACCACCTGTTTTTAAAGAGGTCACATCACCACCAGCTGATGACGACTCTGATGAAGGCGGATGTGATTCCGCTGTAACATGTCAGGTATGTGACAAAACACAAACCGTGTCTGAGAAAAAATAACTTTAAGGAATCAGTTCATTTTGTTGACACAAGGAAGTTTAGTGAATTAGGACTGAAATGTTTGTTCAACTACTTAGGCACCGCCAAGTTGAGTTGCCACACTGGTCTCGATGGGTCTTGCGATACTACAGCATCTCCCTCTTTCCACCGAACATTTCTGTTTTGAACCGGAGCTTGTAAACAAAAGCATGTAACTTAAGATCCTTTCAGTCTTTGGCCAGGAATTACAAGGGAGAGTCAAGGCAACAAGAGAAGCAATAATGGAAGTCCTGTGCTATGCAGTCCTTTTCGGGATAATTCACTTAGTTCGCTGGCGCTATTGAACTTTCTTAGCCACCACTGATGTTTTTCTCAATTATTTACAATCTAAAAAACAGAAAGGTAAAAAACTCTACTAATAATCAAACACTAGGCGATTTAATATAACATAGTACCCTATCTTGAACTAAAGTGGAAGTTGTTTTTGTATTTTTATGTTTCATGAATTTGGATGAGGTCAAATATAAGCTGATCTCCTTTTGAAATGTAATAAAGAGCAATTTCATTTTTGGAAACATGTTCTTGTGAATATGAAATTGTCCAAATACTAGTAAAACATTTAAAGGAAATTTTGCTGCAGCACCAACAGTAAAAGTCCTACCAAAACCGTATATATGCATTCATAAAACAAATGATCCATTGTTTTTAACAAAAAGCTCAGTTGTTTTCTTGCCTCTGTCTTTTCAGCGCAGCTTCATCTTCAAAAACAAAAGACAAATACAAAAAACATAAGTCTATTTATGAAATGGAGAGTGAGGAAATGTAAAAGAATTGTCAAGAATGTATAAAAAATGTAAGAAGGCATTACATTATTATGATGTTCTTTCACACTGTCATGGTCCCGTGGGAATTCGAAAGGACCCAGACGCTGGAACCAGGAAGAAACTCGGAAACGAGAGGTAAGTAAAAGAAAGGTTTTAATTCTCTTGTAGGAGAGTCTGTAACCAAGTCTTTGATGCTGCGTGGCGGCTGACTGGAGGGTTGTGGCAGATGGAGCTCGAGACTGAGGACTTGCTGGATCCGTAAGGAAGACGAAGAGGGGGACTGGAGAACTGCGGCCTGATGAAAACACTCGTGAGGATGATTCCTGAGAGCGGAACGGAGAGGCAAAATTAGCAAGGTAAAACCAAGGTAAGGCACAAGACATGAGAGAGCCAGACTATGCACCGTGGTAGGAACAACGGACTGGCGTTGACGTCAGGACCTGGATCTCCTAAAGTAGTAATGAGGAAGGTGACTGACAGAGGCACCATGACACACACAATTCAAAGTAATATGCAATTATCAATTGACAATCCCATTTGCGATTTGATCATGCAATTTTAAATGTATTTTTTAACTGACAATTCAATATGCAATTTAGGCTTGCAGTATGCAAATGCATTTGCAATTTAGAATTTAATAGAAAATACTACAATTCAATAGGACACATTTAAAAATAAACATTTAAATAAGAGCAAAATCAGTTGCATTTTAAATTGTTGTGGGTTTTTGTTACCAAAATTACATTGAAAATGCATTTAGCATTTTACGATTCAATGTTGAATTTAGTCCTGCATTTTGAAAATACATTTCTCTATTTATGACTAAATTGTGACATTTTACTTTATTATTTGTTTTCAATTCTTTTTGAAGTAATTTTAAGTCTATTGCACTATAGTTTGTCATGGTGTTTATGTGTCAAAATGCACAACAGCTTCCCCGTGGTGCAATGCATTTTCATTTATCATCATGCCTTGTCTGATCCAAAAGTCAGACTAAAATGATGGCTGTCAGACACTCATCAGGGTGGGGCCTACCACCACCTAACTATGCTAAGTCCCGCCTCCACTTCCTTTTTGAGATCTTGAGGACAGAGTGTAAATTATGGATGTCCTAATTGGATCACGTGATCAGAAATTGGATCCAATTAAGTAGTTACAGATGCAGTCAGCAGCGGATGTTGTCTCCCGATCATTGATCAGATATTTATTTTTTATTATTTTTATCAGCGCTGCATATTTGCCGTATATTTAAGGCCCGCAGAAGCAGTCACTGACTGCAAGGACCATATTGTTTTAGCAGTTAGATTTCTGTGTCTTTGAGTGAAAATTTGACCCACCAAATGCGCGAAAAGTCACCAAAATCTGCACACACCTACGACCCGGCAAAAATGAATTTTCGGCATACGAAACAACACCCTTCAGTGACAATGACATCAGTGAGCCTACGGCCACCCGACCTACAGCTTGGCAACTATTTTCTGGCAAACTCTGAGAATTGACGATTTTCGCGTTTTTCTAAATTATGGGAAAACTACACTTTTGTTTCATGCTGCCAGCTCGAGTCTACAAACACCACAGAAGTTTCGTTGACCAATGACCTTGGGAAAAGGCTGCCATCTTGAATAAAAAAAAAAATCCTTAAATTCCAGATACAAACGAAAACTCGTCCTAGGGATTTTTAGCAATTGCCTCATAACTTCTCGGGCATCAATGGCAAGATACTGTGAAAAAAATGTTTGCAATTAGAATTCTTGGATTTTGAACGGCGTGTGCGTGGCTAATCCGCAACTGCTGTGATCTTAGCTAGCTTGCACATTTTTTAGTGGAGTGTCCTAAAAAAAAGAGTATGCGATTCCCTGGACCATGCTGAACAAAAGGATTTAATATACAAAAAGTTCGAATAAAATAATGTGGGAACAAACGAAAAAATTTTGACATTTTTTTAGAATAGACCAATGAAACCAACATGTCCTTGTCGAGGATATCCACAGGGAGTTTTTAAATCTTTATGGGATTGCGACATAACCAATAGTTTGGCGGCCATTTTGTGCCAAAATTTGCGATAACATGACTTTTGCGTTTTTACTCAATATGGGAAAATGAACTCTCTTTCGAGCGATTTTTACGGCGTTTCACGCACATGCTCCTAGCTTAAGTCCAACCTCTCTCAACCACCGCTAAAGTTTCATTGACCTTTGACCTTGGAAAGAGGCAGCCATCTTGAATTTTCAAAAACCAAGCCCCTTTAAGTACCGGAACTTGGGATTTTTCACCTGTAAAATGTACATCTACATAGGGTTCTATGGTGTAGTGGTTAGCACTCTGGACTCTGAATCCAGTAGTCTGAGTTCAAATCTCAGTAGAACCTTGGAGCTCTTCTTATTCATCATTGTTACATGGATCCAAATAATCCAGTGCCGCAAATTAACAACTCAAAAATAGCAGCACCCTCAAACAAACCTTCAGTTTTCTGCGCTCTAATTTCCTTTTTCAGCAAAAGAATTCTATGCACTTTACTGTTAGTTTACCAAATATGCCACAATATTTATTTTATTCAGAAATATTTTGTGTTGATCAGCATATCCGATTTATTATAGTTTTTCTTATCAAAACCTGTGAAAAACAAAATGCTGGTAGGGTTCTATGGTGTAATGGTTAGCACCCTGGACTTTGAATCCAGTAGTCTGAGTTCAAATCTCAGTAGAGCCTGGAAAGCCAACCAACTCTCCTCACTCATCATTGTAACATAGATAGAAACAACACATCAGCTTAATCTAATGAATTCAAATTAACAGACACGGTCATACATAACTTCCCTTTTCGGGCCTCTTGGAATGCCATTTTTTTTTTCCAAAAAAACATTTAATCCTAAATCTTTGTCTTAGTCATCATATTTTTTAAGTCATTGCAGTTTTTCTTGTCAAAACCTGTGAAAATTTGATTGATTGCATGGTTCTATGGTGTAATGGTTAGCACTCTGGACTTTGACTCCAGTAGCCTGAGTTCAAATCTCAGTAGAACCTTGAAAGCCAACCAACTCTCCCTACAGACACACAGAACAATGATCAAGAATCCAGTGCCTAAAACTAACATATAGGAAGTTAAAGATGCCTTCTGGCCTCTAGAAACCAGTATTTTTTTTCTCCAAAAAACAAAATTCTTTGCACGTCACAGTTGGTGCCACATTATTTTTTACAAATAATTCATATTATTTTTTCTGATCAAAACCTGTGCAAATGTAGGTGCCAGTAGGGTTCTGTGGTGTAATGGTTAGCACTCTGGACTCTGAGTTCAACTCTCAGTAGAACCTTGAAACTCTCCCTCTCATGATTGTTACATCGATCTAAATAATCCTGTGCCACATATTCAAAATAGCACACACCTCAAACAAACTTCTCTTTATTGTTCTCCAGCAACCAAAAAATTATTCCCCAAAAATTCTATGCTTTTATTGTGCAAAATATCCAACATTCTTTTTTAGATATAATATTTATTTAATCATAAATCTTTGTCTTGCTCAGCATATTTTCCGACTACAGTTTTTCTTATCAAAACCTGTAAAAACTCCAATTCATTGTAAGGTTCTATGGTGTAATGGTTAGCCCTATGGACTCTGAATCCAGTAGTCTGAATTGAGAAATCAGTAGAGCCTTGAAACCCAACCAACTCTCCTTACTCATCATGGTAACACAAGTCATTACAGTTTTTCTTGTCAAAACCTGTGAAAAATTGATTGATGTCATGGTTCTATGGTGTAATGGTTAGCACTCTGGACTTTGAATCCAGTAGACTGAGGTCAAATCTCAGTAGAACCTTGAAACTCAACTCTCCTCAGTAATTAATCATCAGTAATTTTTCTTTTTTTCTTTTGCTGTCTGAAAGAGCCATTTGGGTTGGCTGTTTAGACCCCAGAGGGCTCCAGGAAATCGCCTGGTTTAGCCAAATGGTAAGTCTGTCCCTGATGATAACTGGAGTCAGGCTTGAGGGCACTGTTCGACAGCATCACCTGTATGTCATAAGTACATGTAACTTCCAGTAGCCTTATAAATACTTCCAAATATACATACCACACACACGGAAATGGTACGCTCCATTTTCATGCCTTCCCTTAAGGACCCAGTACAGGTCAACTCCCGGTTCCAGTTTAGGTGTTGGCTGATCTGACCTGTCATCTCCCTGTGACACATAAATCAAAGCCAGAAGACCAAGGAATCTCAATGAAAAAAACACTGTATATGCTTTTGTGTCTTATTCTTATCTAGAAAATAAATGAAGCTCTTTTGGCAGATATCGGATAATTTTTCTTTGAAAAGTTGTTAAGGCTTTATTCATCTTGCGAAAAACACACAAAAATAAAGACTTTTTTTATAGTTACTGTCTGATCCTGTCTTCTTTCAGTCCAGATTGACCCTCTGTATCTACAGGTTTTGTTACATGGAAGTTGCCAAATTGTGAAAGAACTCCTTGTGAGTGGAAAACTACCAGTGACAGAACTGACATCTGACCCGGCCTCCATGCAAACCTGACAGGCAGGTTTTGGTTAAGAAAAAGGGGTGTGAGGCAGAAACATCACACATGGTTCTGACCTCATGCTGGAAACAAAAAACCTCCTAACAGTATGATGGGTGGACACTGCCACCATGTGGCTCAAAGGTGTATCATTTACACATTCGGTGAAGAGCATTGACTGTAAATGAGAACTGGACCGAGTGACCCCTCCCACCTCACGTTCCAAATAGAAAGCACAAGAAGCTAAAATCCCATAGGCTTCTACAGAGAAACAAACAGCTGGTACTCAGTCACTGTCATCTCAATAACATTGCTCGGTCTGCCCATTTTCACTTACGTAACATAAATCGCCCACGCCCCTCCCTCACCGTCCACTCTGCCTCTATCCTGGTTAACAGTCTGGTCATTTCCCGCTTAAATTACTGCAATAACCTCTTTTTCAGTCTTCCTCCAAAAAACTCTCAATAATCTCCAGTTGGCCCAGAACTCGGCTGGAAAGCGGCCGCCATCATCTCCTGAACCCCATCCTTTTGTCATATCACCCCGGTTCTCCACCAGCTTGATTGACAGATTCTAGCTTTCAGTGGAAGGGGTGTGGATTTCCAATATGCTCACTCGTGATTGGCGATTGATTCTATGAGTTGTCATGGAAACGTTGGTTCAGACCGACTCATACCAGTCACTGCTTACTGACCTGGTCGGGCTCCAAATGGCGGTATCCATATTGCAGAAAAATGGCGACAGAATTAACTTCATTTTGGAGCTAGAAGTAAACCATTTTTTATGGGTGGCGTCACACTCACTTGATCCCATTTTCTGATGCAGTGAATGGTGAAGACTCAGTTTTTGAGCTGAATACAGAACGTTCTGATCAAGCAGTTCTGCAAAGTAACCTCCTTCAACATGAACGTTGATCCTCTCTACTTGTGCTGTAAATGCAGAGAAACCAGACTCTGGTTACTTGAATGGAATCCATAAATGACACTAAATCGCGTTAATTCCAAAAAATATTTAATCAAGTTAAAATCAAAAGAGATCAAAATAATTAGTATAGATTATAGACTATATATAAATTATATAGCATAGAACAGTGATGGGGTGAGAGCTTTGATATGCCCACCCCTGCAGGAGGGCTCACTCTTTGTCAAACTGAGGCCTGGGAGCTTCTGCAGGATTTCAGCTCTTCCTTAGACTGTGTTTTTCAGACACCAAGGCATTGTTCCCCGGGTCTGGCAGAGTTCTTCTAGTTGAGGGGGGGCACAGTTCATGCTCTGAACCACTACACGGATCACCAGTGCCCACTTTGATGCTTATAAGGCAGCATAGCTACAATCAGTGTGTGAATGTGTGTGTGGATGGGTGAATTGGGCTAAAAGGCACTTTGGGCCTTTAAGCAAAGTGCAAAAGTACTATAGAAGCATTTCTCAACTCCCATTAGTTCTCCATCCTATGACTGTCTGTCTGGATTTAAAAGTCCCACAGGATCTTAATCCTTTCATTCTCATTCACTCTGTCTTATCTCTCAGTTTGAGGACCCACTCTGATGAAAATTGTGTTTTTAACATGTTACTGTGGCATTTTTCTTATGATGGAAGATGTATATTAAGAAAATTCATCTTAAAATTGCATTTCTGAGTATTTCTTTATTCAAAAAGTCATGATTTAGAAGCACACAAAAAGTGCTGTTTGAAAAACTTTGTAGTTGTGACGTGAAAAGCTCCAATCAACAGCCCCAAGCTTCCTGCTTCGCTCCATTCTGATGCATCCACTTGTAGACTGGATCCATGTACGTCTTTGCTTTCCTCTTTCGATCGCTTCCATATTGCCATTTTAGTTGCAAGCAATGTTAGGTTGGGGTTGTGAGGGACTGTAAGAAAGCTGGAGAGTGTGTAAACAGATGGGTGACATGTACTGGGGGTGGGCTTCCGCCGCCCCAACAGTCCCGCCCACAACTCAGATGTGAATTTCCAATTTCCAATTAACTCCTGCCACTTTGCAGGAACTATGTATTAGAAAACAACACGGGTTTGTTGATTTAGGCTAAAAACAACATAATCATCATTAACTAAAGTAATAATGGATTGGATTTATCTTTTCCAGATGCTCAAAGCACTTACAATGTGTACATTATTCATTCATGCTTGGTGATGGTAACTTCTTTTTTTTTGCCACATTCTTTTTATTGAATTTTCAAAGCCATAAAAAAATGTCAGAAACACAATTTACAATTTTACATTTCACTCGAGTCAGCCATTACAAAAATTGCAACTTTATCAACTGTATTTAGGTAATGCTTCCTCTTATTCACAATCTTATTTTAACACCCCCCCCCCTCCCCACCCCAAGAACAAGAGTGCCTCTCCTTAGACGTTGACAAAATGAATATAAACTTAACACACCTAAAATGAAGAGAAGAAAAAAAAACTTATAATAAATAAAATTTTGAAAACAGAGGTCTGTTGTACCATCCAAAATTAACAATCAACATTCTATTCCAGAGGATCCATATTCTTCACAAAATGTATGAAAGGTTGCCATATATTTTCAAATTCTTCCACTTTGTCTTTTATAATATATGTAATTCTTTCTAAAGGGACCCCTGACAGCATTTGTTGGAACCACTGGGTTATGCTTGGACTGTGAGTGTTCTTCCAGCGTTTGGCAATACACATTTTAGCATGAATCAAGCTGAGATTTATAAACGCCCTCTCACCTTTGTTGTAGTTATGTCTATTTGGATATATACCTAATAAGAAAAACTTTGACTCCAGTGGGATCTGTTTTAAAGTCATTTTCTCTATTGTGATTTTCACTTCTTTCCAAAATGTTTGGATACATTTGCATTCCCAAGTACAGTGAAAGAATGTTCCTTTCATTTCCATACATTTGGAGCAAACATCTGGTATATTTTTGTTATACATATTTAAATCCGCTGGTGTTACATATGTACGCATTAACCATTTGTATTGTGTTAATTTTAGTCTCGAGTTAATTGACACCTTTTGAGCTGCAGCACAAGCACCCTCCCATTCCTCTTTAGTAATTTGTTTCTGGAAATCTTCTTTCCAAGCATTTACTTTGTATTGTGAACTTTCATTTGAATTAGACAAAAATAGATTATAAAACTCAGAAATGCTGCCTTTTTTGCTACTGTCTCTCACCATGAACTTTTGTAAAATTGAGCTTGGTGGTTTATTGAGGGTCTTCTGTGTTTTCCTTACAAAGTTTCTGACCTGTAGGAATTTATAAAAATGTTTTTTGCTCAACTCATATTTATTTTTTAATTCTTCAAATGACATCATGATATCAGAATCTAGAGGATATAAGTCCCGGATGGTGGAAAGACCCTTTGCTGCCCATATTTTAAAGGTGGCATCCGCTCTACCTGGGGTGAAGAATTTGTTCCCCCAGATTGGGCTGTATTGTGATAACGGTTGAGTTTGGTTCATGTAATTTAAAACTCTGAACCATATTTGTATCATGTGTTTAAGAATTGGGTTCTTTGTCTCTTTGCGCAGCTTTTTTGAGGTGTTTGAGTTAAGAAATAATGGGAGGGGCAGCTTTAGATCCTGGGATTCCATTTCAACCCAATGAGGTGTATTTTTGACAGTAAAATGAAACATTATAGATCTAATCTGTGCAGCCCAGTGGTACCATTCAATGTTTGGACTTTTTAGTCCTCCTCTGTCAAAGGGAAGATATAGTAATGTCAGACGGAGTCTTGCTTTTTTGTTATTCCATATGAACCTGGCGAAAAGTTTCTTTAGTTTTGAAAATAAGTCTAGAGGTGGTGGCAGGGGTATGTTTTTAAACAGATAAATTAGTTTTGGGAGTACACTCATCTTTAATATATTTATTCTTCCCATTATTGAAATTGGTAGTGTCATCCATTTCTCTATGGAGCCGTTTATCTTTTCCATTAAAGGATCATAATTTGATTCTACTACCTGTTCTAGTCTTGGTCTGATATTAAGTCCCAAATATTTGAAATTGTCAACTAAGTTAAATTGGATAATTTCAGAAGTTGGATTTTTTCTTTCTTTTTCATTAAGTAATAAAATAGACGATTTTGTTTGGTTCACCCTGTATCCAGAGACATCTCCATATTTTCTGATTATTTCCATTAAAGAAGGAATTGACTTTCTTAATTGAGAGAGAAACACAATCACATCATCTGCATATAAAGCTATTTTGTGTTCAACTGAACCCACCGTGATTCCATGTAGCCCTGTATGGTATCGTATTGCTACTGCTAGTGGTTCGATTGCCATTGTGAATAGGTGATAATGGACATCCCTGCCTGCAGCCTTTTGTTATGTTTATTGACTGTGAAGTGTTCCTGTTTGTCAAGATTTTTGCCTTGGCGTTTTTATAAATGATCTGGACCTACATTTTGAAGTTGGTTCCACATCCAAATTTGTCCATAACCTTAAAGAGAAAAGGCCAATGGACCTTATCAAAGGCCTTTTCAGCATCTAATGCCAATAAACCTGTTTCTGCTTTATTTGTGTTATAATGAATAATATTTAAAACTCTTCTCACGTTGTGAAATCCTTGCCTTCCAGATATAAATCCATTTTGGTCTCTATCAATAATGCTTGGCAACGTATTCTGTAGTCGTGTTGCCAAGAGTTTACAGATTATTTTGAGGTCACCATTTAACAAACTTATTGGTCTAAAATTTTCACATTTGTTTGAGGGTTTTCCTGGTTTAGGTAATAGAATTATCAATGCACTGTTCATTGATGGGGGGAGATTGTTATTTCTAAATGCTTCTTGGAGCATTTCAAAGTGTAATTAGTTTATTTTTAAATTCTTTATACCAATCGACTGGGAGACCATCTGGACCTGCTTTTTTGCCTGATTTGAGACGATCAATAGCATGTCCAATCTCCTCTTTGCTGATTTTCAAATTTAAAGCCTCTCTTTTATCATCAGGTATAGGTGGAATGGTTAACTGGTCTAAGAAATTGATTATGTTTTCAGTATTTGTTTTCTCTTCTGCATTGTATAACTCACTATAGTATTCTCTAAATGCTTCATTTATTTCACATAGGATTTACAAGAGTTATGTCATTTGATATAATAGATGTTATAGGTGTTTTAAACTCCAATTGTTTTATCTGCCAGGCCAGCAGTTTGCCTGCCTTGTCCCCTTGATCATAGAAGGATTGTTTCAGCCTTAAGAGACTTGCTGCTGCTCGACCAGCTGATTGTTTATTATATTCTGCTCTTAAAGCTGCTAACTCGTTTATCAGTTGCAAATTATTTTCTTTGTTGACCTTTTCCTGAAGTGTTTTAATCTTGTGTTCCAACTGTTGTCTCTCCCCTCTCCACTTTTTTGATTTTGAGCCTGGATAGCTAATGATGTGATCTCTAAGGACCGCTTTGAAAGCTTCCCATCTTATACATGCAGATGTCTGCGCTGTATTTAACTTGAAATACTCATCAATATGTTTTCCTATATATTTGATAAATTCTTTGTCCTGTAACCATTTATGCTGGAAATGCCACCGGGGTGGGTCTTTAATAATATTTTTATCCATATATACTAAACAACATGGAGCATGGTCTGAGATCACAATGGAGTCATAAAAACAATTGTTAATTTAATGACATATTTATAAAGAGATTAGGAAGTAATCAATCCTGGAAAATGTCTTATATTTACTAGAGTAGCAGGAGTATCCCTTATCATTTGAGTTTAAATCTCTCCATATGTCTAGAAGGTTCAATTCTTTAATGTAACCTTGAATAACCGTTCTGCACTTATTGTGAGATTGATCTGTTCCTGTTGATCTGTCTATTTTAGGGTCTAGAGTACAGTTAAAGTCACCTGCTATGATATATTTTCTGGTGAGTGACGCTATCGTAAGAAATACATCCTCAAAGAATTCAGCATCATCAATGTTAGGGCCATACACATTTACAAAACATAGGTCCTCTGAAAGTAATTGACCCTGTATGATTAGATATCTTCCCCATTTATCTTTTATTATATTTTTTACTTGTAAAGGAACTGTATTACTGATTAGTATCATAACTCCTCTTGCATTAGAGGAAAATGGGGCTGTAAATACACTGCCTTGCCATCTTCTTTTTATACTTTTCAAATCGTTATCAAGAAGATGAGTTTCTTGCAGAAATACCACCTGACCATCCATATCTTTTATTCTGTTCATGACTTGTTTCACTTTGTTTGGATTTTGAAGACCTCTGCAGTTCCAAGAAACAAACTTAATTTTTACTTCTTGTGTCATTTTTAACTACGACATAAATATTAACTTGACACTTTTTATTACAAATAGAGAGGCACAAAAAACCCTGGATGCTTGAACATGCATCAAAACAAATCCCCTTTCCCTTTGTTTAAGTAAGAAAACCCTCCCCCTCCCCCCTGAAAGTTGTCTCCCGTTATCGCCTTCGACTGTTCCACGCCTGCGAGGATCGGCCCCTCCACTCACCATTGTCTTGTTTGAACAGTGGTGCTGTCTTATGTAAAAACACTCCATGCTCTATCCTGAAGGTTTCTCTAACAGATTTATTCACTAATTATTTTTCACTTATCCACATAAACTTTCCCTCCCCCTTTTAACTGTTGTCACAAACTTTAAATGTATACCCGATATTTCTTGCTTATTCACTACGTAATAATACACATATGACATCTCCGTGGGTTTATATTTAGGCTGTGTCCTCCTGGATCTTCTCGACAAACTTCTGTGCTTCAGCTGGAGTTTTGAAGGTGTAGGTGCGATCTTTGTAGGTCACCAGCAGTTTTGCAGGATGAATCACCCCATGCCGAATGCCCCGGTTGCGCAGCTCCCGGCGCACCGGGTCAAACTGTTTCCTCAGCTGGTCAAGGCCCGTGGCTAAGTCCGGAAAAAATCTAACCAGTTTTCCTTCATATTTTATGTCTTTGCTGTTTTTTGCTGCCACCGCGACCGCTTGCTTCTCCCGGTATTCGGCGAACTTCATTATTAATGTTCTCGGTGGCGCTCCAGGTTCCCGCGCCGGTCCGACCTGGTGTGCTCGCTCAATTTTCACCGTCGCTCCTCGCGCCTGCATATTTAATGCCTCCGGGATCCACTTCTCCAGGAATTTGTACGGGTCTTCTCCTTCGGCCCCCTCCGGCAGCCCAACCAGCCTCAAATTATTTTGTCTGGATCTGGTTTCCAAGTCCAGGAGTTTGTCTTCCATCCCTCTTTGTTTGGACTCCAGCGCGCTCACTTTGGCCTGTAGGCTGGCAACATCATCTCCTGCACGTGATGTGCGCATCTCCACTTGCGAGATTTGTTCCGTGAACTCACTCTTTTCTTTTTTTATATCTCCTATTGCGTTCCCGATTCCATCAAAACGAGTCGTTAACTCATCCCTCAAATCTCCAATGGCAGCCAGGATCTCATCACCTTTGGATCTCTCCAACTCCGGGTTCCGTTCTCCTTTACCTGCAGCCATGTTGTCAGCCTCTGTTCTTTGGGATCCGCTCCCAGTTTGAAAGTCCGTCAGCCTTGGCTGGTTGTTGGTATCCGGCCTTTGTTTGTTGCCCCTCGGCATTCCTTTTATGTTCTCTAACCCCTTTACCTAAGTTTTGGGGGAGATTTGAGTATTTTCGCAGGATTTAAGTGTCGGGATAGCAGAGCAGTGAGTATTGCGTCTGTTCAGGTGGTCGCCATAACCGGAAGTCGGTGATGGTAACTTCTGATGTAGCCACAGCTGCCCTGGGGCAGACTGACAGAGGCGTGGCTACCAGTGTACACCTACTCTGACCATCACTGGGACATTTATACCCATTCACACTCCAGTGGAGCCACACTGAAGGCAGGGATGGTGAAGTGTCCTGGCCAAGGACACAGTGACGGATGACTGGAGGGGGCGGGGATCGAACAACAAACCCTTGGATCATTGGCCGACCTGATCAACCGCCTCGGCCACTGCGGCCTAAAAGACCACTGGGCACGCCTTAGAAATACAACAAAATAGGGCTGGGCGATTAATTGATTAGTTTGAATTTGTTGTTTCAGACTATTTATGTTTGGGAAAATCTGGATTTTATTTTCCCAGCTCTCTGCTCTCTTGCACTTCAGTTGTTTGGAGTAAAGTCTGTCCACTGGTCTCTCGCAAAGCACAGATGTGAAAACAGCAGCAAGCAAAGAGAAGCTACTTCCACAAGGCTGAGAAAAAAAAGCAGCGGACATGTGAGGATTTTTAACAGGATCCAGAGAGAACTGGAGAATAAACCGGTTGGACTCACAGCAGCAACAGAAAGTTGAATAAAAAGTGTTGATTTGGAGACAGCGGTGTCTTACACACTGATGTTACTGTCGGAGGTGTGGGAAGAAATGAGGATGCTTGATGTTAGCCAACTCGTAATTTATTAGACAGCACACCTTCGATACATTGTGGCTGTGAAAACAGTCAAAGAGAGTTGAAAACAGTATACTCTGAACATAAAATACAGCATCTGGTGTCTCACACTGCCATCTAGTGGAACATAACAAACGTGTTTTGACTGACAACATCTGTGTCGTCTATTTAGATTTTAACTGACATCCCCCTCTTTGAATAACAAACTTGCTTAGCTTTAAAAGGGACCGTATAAGTTTATCTACTCATTAAACATTAGTGGTATGCAAGTAATCCTCCCAGATCTAGTACTATGGCTTCTCATTTGATATCCTCGATTGTTTTTCATCTCTAAGAGTTTCTCTTTTGGGTTCTCCACATCTCCTGACTCCTCAGTGAGCCAGATAGGATAGACGTGGTTGCTTCTGGTGAGTGATGTGGTGAAGAAGTTGGTCTTGATTTATCTATAGGAGAGGATTTTAACTGGGCCTGTTCAAGATAGCTCCTTGCTCCTATATCTTTTTTAGTGTGTTCCTTCACATATACTTGTTCTTTGTCCTGAAGGTCACTTCTCTCGCTCCCAGCACGCATATCGTTAAACACTTGCTGCTTCGTTCACTTTGCTCTGTTCATTTTCAGGTGGTCGTCAGCGTGTGGATGGTGTGACAGAAGCGCTCCTTTGCTTAATGGCAGTAAAGATTTTGGTTTTCTGCCATATAGCAGCTCATGTGGTGATGACATATTGTTGTCCAGTGATGTTATTCTATCCATCCACAGTGCTGTGTAAAGGCACGGGTTATCCTACTGTTATCTTACTACATACTGGCGCTTGGTGACCAGTATGAAGGTCTAGAATGTCATTTCTCAGTACCTCTCGAATGACAATTCGCTCTCATTTAAGGATGAGGCCATCTCCCAAAACAAGATCACATCTAAATGTCCAATATTCCCACAGTTCGGGTGGACACTGCTTTCTGTATTGAGGCCAGCCTTTGTCTATGGCAGGGGTGCCCACACTTTTTTGGCATGTGAGCTACCTTTGAGACAAATGTCTTAACCCTTGTGCTATCTTAGATGACCCCACCCTTACTTTGACGTGTTCTCCCTACCATGACAAAGGTGGATAAAGGTGGAAAAATTTCATGTAATCCATTGAACCAGTGAAGATCACAAATCATTGAAAAAAAAAGGTTCAGCGCTCTGTCTAGTGGGTCTAGATCAGTGTTTTTCAACCAGTGTGCCGCGGCACACTAGTGTGCCGTGGGAGATGGTCAAGTGTGCCGTGGGAAATTGCCTTCATTAACTGATCTAAAAACATTTTCCACCTCCAGGATATCAGGTCTGTGTTCATCCAAACAGGCCCTGATAAAACACTGAGTAGTTAGGAATATGAAAGATCATAAAATACTTTTTTCTTTGTGTTTATTTGATTCTATTAAAGACATTTTAATAAGAATGACGGTACCGCAATTTAGCTGTAGCTTCAGCGGTTTTCTGAAAAGTCCCGCCCCTTTAACTGTCTCCACCAATCATTCTTGGAGTTTTAATCACAGGTCATCAGTCTGACCAATCAGAAGTGGTTAAAGTCTTCACTTCCTTGTTTCCATTTAGCTCATTACAAAATGCTGGAATTAGAAGTTGAAGCAGTGGAGCAGCACTCCAAACAGCTGACCAAGTACTGTTTCTTCCAGTGGAGGAATATTTCTAAGCTCAGGAAAATTGTGTCATGAAGATCTTGAACTTCTTAGTCATGCCTTTGTGTCCTCTCGGCTAGACTATTGTAATATTCTGCTTTCCTGTCTGAATAAGAAGGAGCTGTCTCGTCTGCAGTTGATCCAGAACTCTGCTGTAAGGATCTTGAGCCACACTAAGAGAAAAGATCACATCTCCCCTATCCTCAAAGCTCTTCGTTGGCTTCCGGTTGCTTACTGCTTTCCATATAAAACACTTATTGTTGACTTTTAGGGCCCTACATGGTCAAGCTCCTCCATATGTTTGTGATTGTATTGCCCCCTACAGTCCATCTTGTGCACTGAGGTCAGTGGATAAGAACATGTTGATGGTCCCTTGCATGTGGTTCCGGATCAGAAGACACAGATCCTTCCAGGCTGTTGCTCCAAAACTCTGGAATGAGCTCCCATTGTCCCTGGACTCTATAGATTCTTTTAGAAGTCAACTGAAAACGTTTTGTTTTTGCAAAGCATTTTAACTTTAATGTTTGTTCTGTTAGTGTCTGGGCTTGGGATGATTGTTTTACGTGTAATATCCTTTTTGTCTTTATATATATATATATATATATATATATATATGTTTTTTTTAACCTGTGTAGCACCTTCTGACCTCTGTCTGTGAAAGGTGCTATAGAAATAAAATATAATGTACTTACTTCCTCATGAGTAGTGGCAGTAGGGTGACATCAGCTAAAGTGGGCTACATAAGTTTAGAGGATCTCAGCTGTTTGAAAGTTAACAGTCAATGAATGCAAATATATTCAAACTGTTACCATGACAGCACCTGACATGTAACAATTGATTTGATTGGTCCATGGCAGGGCAAAGCCTCATGGTAATACTGCACTAGAAAACTTCACGGTGAGTGCCCTGATAAAAACTATAGTACCAAAAGTATGGGCTCACCCATCCAAATGATCATAATCAGGTGTCCTAATCACTTGGTCTGGCCACTGGTGTATAAAATTTAAGCACTCAGGCATGCACTGTTTTTACAAACATTTGTGAAAGAACGGGCCGATCTCAGGAGCTCAGTGAATTCCAGTGTGGAACTGTCATAGGATACCACCTGGACAACAATTCCAGTGGTGAAATTCCCTCGCTCCTAAATATTCCACAACTGCAACTGTCAGCTCTATCAGAACAAAAAATGAAAGAGTTTGGGAACAACAGCAACTCAGTGACAAGTGGTAGACCGCGTAAACTGATGGAGAAGGCTAAGTGGATGTTGAAGCGCAAAGTGCAAAGAGGTCACAGACTTTCTGCACAGTCAGATGGAATGGGGTGCCATGGCCGAGCAGCTGTTATATCAAATATTTTGATAGTCTAGCATATTAAAAAGTATATATATATATATATATATATATATATATATATATATATATATATATATATATATATATATATGTATATATATATGCTATTATAATCATGTATATTACAGGTCTCCATACATTTTCTTTCTTAATATATTGTGTCGGCTCTCGTCCAGGGCGCATCTTAAGCTAGCTCTCACTCAGTGCGCCCCAGTTGGGGCGCGCGGTGGTGCCGGTCTTATGCACAGGTAATACGGGCAAATGTCCGGTGCGCAAATTTAACGTGGGGGCGGTGGTGACAGCAGCTCAGTACTTGGAATAAAATCTGGTCCACTATTCGGTTCCTATTATCTGTTCTATCACAGTTTGTATCAGCCTGAAACCTGTGAATCCCCGTCCCTGCAGCCGCGCGTTCCTGTCTGCTGTCACACGCGGCTGCGCGAGTGAGAACGAAAGGGGAGGGGTGGTGTGGGCTCTGACTGCCAGGTGGAGGCACGCAGAGCACTGCCTGTTGCCCAACACCAGAATCACCGCGTGCCTTTAGATGACTCACGCTAATAACGTCATTCTTTAGGAACTATTGTAGGCATTTTGGTGACGTCTTTATTTTCCATCATGTTTTCTTTGTCTGTCTGTGGTTTAGTTGGTGTCAGACAGACATAAAGACAGCAGGTAAAGCAGGAAAACAGCTGAACTTTATGACATCATAAATAAACAATCCATCATTTAGAAAAAAATTAGCACAATGTTTTTATCTATTTCTTCAGACTAAAAACGTTAAATATATTGGTGCTGCTGTGTTATTGTTTCAGACCAATTTACATTTATTATTATTTATTGATTTAATTATTTTTGTCTGCATCAAATGGTTCAGTTGGTCAAAATGTTTCTAGTTTAAATAAGGACTGACAGATATTTTATTTTAAGCTTCTTTTCTGTTTTAGACTAGAACAGTGTTTCTGTGGCTAAATAAAGTTAATATTTGTTGAAAGTGGATTTTATATTGCTTTTTTCTTTTGTTAATGTTAAAAGATACAATTTTAGCTATACTTACACAATACTATACTTATAGATACTAACCTAATGTTTTGTCACCGGGCGAGTGTGTGTTTGTGTGGGAGGTTATGGGGGGGGGGGGGGGGGTCAGGGGGGCGCGAAACATTTTCTTTTTCCTAGGGGGGGGCCTGACAAAAAATAATTGAGAAGCACTGCAAATGCCTAGTCTCCCACAAACACGAGAAAAGGAAAGATGTGAAAGAGGCCTTTAGGGAGTGTGACTTAGAAGTAGCTTTTACTTGTAAGATATGCCAGACTTTAACGATGACTGCAGTCACAAAAAGGTTGTTGAAGTTTGGGTTCTCTGTGGGCCCTGTGATGCCTGGTCTCACTTGAGCAGTGCTGAGGACAACAGCATTTGGGAGGACGAAGGCTTCATCTGCCAGGACTGTCTTTGAAAACCTTTTGACCAACAGGAAATCAGTTGTTCAATTATTGAGGTTTAGTTTTTATAAGCCTAGAACATGCTCCTAATTAGGCCTATATTACTGTGTTATTGCTATAGCGACAGGCCTTTATTTGTCATCGTTTTTTTTTTTTTTTTTGCATTTAATGAATCTAATTGTAATGTTCTATGATGTTGCTCTTAAATATAATTTACTATGAAACATGACTGTTTTACTTTGAGTGGCTTATTTTTGCTGATCAGTGGGACCATTTTACCTGAATGTGGCACATCTCAAAATGCGGGAAAGTTGATATTTCAACAGCCGTAGAGTTTTAGCAATAACATGTTATCCCATAAATTAAACACAGAAACTTCAGCTTCCCAAGCGATTAACCAAAAGGTGGCCCAATGTACCTGATGTCACTACAAAAACAATAAAAGAAAAACCGTAAGTAAATAGAACATAGAGTGTGACCTGTCCCCACCTGTTGCAGGTTCGGGTAAGTTCTGCCCATCGGAGGCTGGAGTTGAAGAGAAGTTCTGATGAGGAATTCTGGGGTCATTTGAGAAGCAGCAGGGGGGGGGGGGTGACGTCACTACCAGGAACAAACACCTCCAGCTTCAGCTCTGCATGTGCAGACTCGAAACCACGGAGGGAACATTAGATACAATTGAACATATGTAACATGATTCCATCACTGAAAGGATGGCGCGCGCGCCCGCGCCGCCTGGTTTCCGGTCCCAGGAGTGCGCGTCTGAGACGCTGCAGACCAAGGCTGGCCCCGCTGGCCCTGCCCTGCCCCGCCGCGGCCCGGCCCCGCTGGTCCTCACGGGACTTCCGCGTTCAACCAAAGACGCTCGAGACTCGCCGCAGACACCGCGTCTCCCACGGCGGCTACTACCGAACCGGACTCTAAAGTTGGAGGCAGAAGTCGGACGTTTCCGTCATCTGGGTCCATGGCTGACGGCGGGGGGGAGGACAGGGCGGAGGGCGCGGAGCCGCGGGGCGCCGAGGGCGGGGAAGGTGAGTGGACCGGCTCTGCTCGCAGACCAATGCCGGCCTTCGAGGGAACACACTTTAGGAAACTCTGGGAACTCTGGGAACTTCAATTCTTCGCGGGTTTTTCCTCTGGTCTGGAAGTCAACGGTTCTGTTTCGAACGAGGGTCTGACTCGGTTCCCGCCCGTCCGTCCCAGTCCAGGCTCGGAACCACAGGCGGAAGACGTCACAGGCGGGGCTCCTTTTCAGCCGAACCGTTCGAAGCGGATTCATGACGTCACGTTCCGTGTAAAGCCACTAATCTGCCTCCAAAAAGCGGGGCAGGAGGCTGATCCACTACATTATCGATCTGTCTAGGGCCCTAACTGTGACATCAGTGACGTCATCACCGGGACACCACGGCGGCATTAGCGCGTGCAGCTCAAGGACTCAGGGTTCACTTACTTTTGGATGTTACGTACAGGCAGCAGTTTCGGTTTCAGTGGATTTCATTCAGTGAAGGGTTGCTGTGCCATGTGTAGAACATGGCGTTCTTTTGCTGTTTGGACTTTAGAATGAATGGGTCTTCAATGACCAATTTTCTGACAAGTACTGAAAGATTTGACATGCTTGAACCAGAGAACAACAAAGGAGGGGTCAGAGGTCACCGTGTCACTCTGGGGGCTCAGGTTAACTTTTTTTGTTTGAGAGTGCATATGCAGCCGAAACATCCACTCTCTTTTCTCCATCTTTGAAAAAAAAAAAAAAAAGAAGCAGCCTGAGGACAAAAACAACGTTTTAGTGCACACGTTGGTCTGACATTCTGAAGAAAAGTATTAGATTAACTGGCCCTGAACCGTTTTTCTGGCTGAAGTGTCGTACTCCTCATGTATTTTAAAGTTTTTATCTGATTGTTGGTGTTTCACTGAAGCATAGTCGTTTCAAACATGAAAGCCTTTCCTGATACGTCTGTACCCTCACGGGGATCAAACACACAACCTGCTTAATGCCAACTCTGAGTTCTGCCCGCTGAACCACAGCCTATCTGTTCATTCGTCCATTTTCAGAACCCACTGATTACCTTTCATGGTTACGGGGTTGCTGGAGTCTATTCCAACTACTGTCGGGTGAAGGTAGGGTACACCCTGCCAGGTCATTAGTTTGTTGCATTGCCACACAACTACAAACCTAGGGACAATTTAGATAGACCATTGACTGTATATGAGGACTGGACTGAGTGATCCCTCACATTCCAAGCAGAAAGTACCTGGTGGCTCCAAGACGCCAAAATCAGATAGACTTCTGTAGAGAAATTACTCTGTTATTGAACATCTTCTTAATAATCCCTTTTTTTCCATGATTTTTTTCTGTAGCGGAAGTTATTCAAGTTAAAAAAAGTTATTCAAGTTATGAACTGACCAATCAGACTCCTCCATAAAGGTAGATGGTCTTGTGTTGAACATTCAAAGTGTTTGACAGATGCTCCCGAGGCGCTTTCAGTGGAAGGGGTGTGGCCTTCTAGAAATGTAGACTCAGACCAACACGGACCAATCACAGTTTACTGGGGACATTTGTTCGTGGAAAATGGCTACTGAGTTGGCTTCATTTCTTTGGAACCAGATGCAAGTTATTTTCTTTGTGTGACATCACGCTCACTCAGTCCAGTTCTCTTATACAGTTAACAAGAGACCAAATAACCTATGAAGCATGTTTTTGGACTGTGGGAGGAAACGCATGCATGCACATGGAGAACATGCAAACTCCACACTGAAAGGACCTGGCCAGGATTCAATCCAGGGCCTTTTCGCTGTGAGGCGTGAGCGCCAAACACTGCGCCACTGACAGATAAGATGGGGTGACGGCTAAGAGTTTAACAAAAGTGTGTGCTCATCACAACACACAGTCACATATGAAGTAAAGGACGATGAAAAATAAAGTCGACATTTGCGTAAATCCATTTCTTTCAGTGCGATGAAGCTAATCCTAATGCGTGTTTTAGTTTCATGAGTTCTCCACCTGATAAGGGTCCTGCGCAGTATCTTAGCTGTTTCGGCACTTTGCTGGACGGGGATGTTTGAGGTTCTTCCAGGGATCTTCTGTAGCCACTCCTATAGTTTCGAAGATACTGCTCTGCCTTTTCCGATCACCACGGACACCACCGTCACCTTCACCTCTTCAGAATCATTCCGTTCTGTTGTCAACTGCACTTCAGAGATGGATGTTTTCACTTTTGTTTTGGCTCCATGGCGTTTTATGTATTACTTCCTGAGACGATTGTAGCAGTTTGTTGTTGGGGAGTAGACTAAAATACCCGCCGGCAGATGCAAACGTCTCATTGACTCTGTTGAATTTGTTAGTCTGCAGAGGCTGAAAAGACTTTGGGTTAGAGGTACCATCATATTTGTCCCAGCCTGTTTTCGTAGTTTGATATTTAACCGAATGAATTTAAATAACAATTAAGAAGGAATTTGCAGCTTCTCCTTACAGACAGAAGAAAATTCCTTTGTGTCTGGCACCAGATATATTTTTGGTATGCACTAGAAACTGGTTCTTTAAATTCCGATTCTTTAACCTCAGAGTTTTGTTTTGTTTTCATATCAGTTCAAAAGGAAAACGTCACTGGAGTTTACTTGGTGTTAAAATTAGACAACTACAGGCCCAGAAAAACAACATGACCTAACCAGTGACTGTACATGAGAACTGGACTGAGCAACCTCTCCCCCCTCCTAAACAGGAAGTACCCACTGGTTCCAAGAAGCCAAAATCCCATAGACTTCTATAGAAACAGCTGTTACTCAGTCATTCAGAAGAACCATTCTGGCTCTGATACATTTTGTTTTAACATGTTCTTGATAATCCTCTTTTTTTTTACAGTAGTTTTTTCTTTATTGCAAGTTATTTGAGTTATAAACTGACTAATCAGATGCCTCTAGAACAGCATGTGGTGCATGCTGGCCCCCACCTAAAACATTCAAAATGATTGACAGATTTCCAGAACCTGCTGTCAGTGGAAGGGGTGTGGACTTCCAACAAGCTCACTCCTGATTAGTGACAGAAGTTGCCATAGAAACCGTTGACTTAGACCGTCTTGAACCAATCACTGCTTGTCGCTACCGGATCAGTCTGCGCATTCCGAGATATTACATCGCTTCCTCCTTGTGACCATTGCGACAGTTAAGCAATTTAATTTAGATTTTCTTCCGTGATTTGTATATCTTTTGTACGTTTGTTGTCCCAAGATTGTAAACCCTTTAATTCGTTGTAAAAATGTAAAATAGAAAATGTTTTTAAAAAATCAGCTCCTGGTAGCATTTCCTGTCGGCTCTGCCTCATTTACGATGGCTCAGTTCCGTGATCACACAAAAGTTCCTCAACAACAGAGAGCTTCCCAGACTGGATTACTGCACAGAAAAGTAAAAGAACGTCGCCTAAATCCAACTCTGTACAATTGTAATTTGTTTCATTGCAGACAATGAAAATCTCAGTGATAGAATGACAGCCGCACGGCTTGGAGTCCTTCTCTCGGATCGTTTTTGTATTGTACATGTTAAAACCAGGTAAAAGAAAGAAGTGAGATCATTTTAGCCGTTAAAAACGTGTCTGTGTTAACAGCATTGGTAACGTATCGGTAGGCTGCGCTGTGTACTCATAGACTGGGAAAGAAAATGCCGTCAAACCAAGAAGAAGAAAACATATGTTTACAGTATCGCATGGTCCTAATCCTTTAACTTTTCATTTTTGTTTTGTTTTTTTGTCAACTTTAAAATAAACTTTAACATACAATAAACATTTTTATTACTATAAACATTTTAAGAGGCTATTATTGTTATTAAAAATTGGAGAATACTCTGACCGAAAAATACTTTAGCAGGAGTGATGTAATATTTGTTTGTGCTGGGTAGCTGTTACAGATGTCTGGCTTCAACACGCCGGCCAACATATTGCGATAAATTGGTGACTGATTTGTCTACAGTTTGCTGGAGCCAGAAGTAAATGTTTTTCTATGGGCGACATCTCACTCGCTCAGTCCAATTCTCTTATACTGTCAAATAAGGGTGTAGCAGTAAACGTAGTTGAACCGAACCGTTTCAGTACGGCAGTTTCGGTTTGGTTCACTTCTGCACCGTTTCGGTACATTTTCTCTTTTTTTTCTGCATATTTATTGTAACAACCCAGCTGCTTTGTCACTCATAGCGGGAAAACGAGAGCCGAGCTGCTACTTAACTAGCTGCTGATGAACTAGCTGCTGATGAACTAGCTGCGTGTGCCGTCCTTGCCCCATACTCCACTCGCCCTCAAACAGTCTCAGAGAGAGAGAATAGACAGAGAAATAGATTGCTCCATCTCCTTTCTGTCATTAAAACCTATTTATTATGAATATACACGAACAGTGTGAGAACATGAAGCTCACTTCTCTTCACAGCTCTCTCAGTGATGAAGGATTCAACACACAAAATTTCACACGTCCCATGAGTCTTAGTGGCTATAGGCGGGGCTAACCCCCAGGTCGCCACTGTATTAACTTTGCGCCGAGGCGGAAGTAATGTTAGCCATGAGTTTCCTCGGGGACGCAATTAGGTGACGGACAGTAAGCATGTCAACATATGGCTAATGCAGACGCGAGGCCAGAGATGAGGACCCCCCCCATCTCCTTACTCTCTCCTGTGTGGGGGGAACACTTTGACTTTGTTGACAGCATCCATGAAGGGAAGTTGACTGCTGTGTGTTGACAATGTTCCACAAAAATAGCGTATGCTACAGTAACACATCTAATCTGTTAACGAACTTAAAACAGCATCACCAACTGGAACAATCGGGTCTATAATAGAAAAAAAGTGCAAGTTCAAATGTTTTTTTTCAGGCCAGTGTTAAGTATCCAACGTTTTTGCTTCCTGGCAGCTAATAGTTTTTCTTATTTTATAAAGCAGATCCCCTATAGGTCAATTTAATTTACTGTTATTTAAAACCAATAAATGCATTTTGCAAGTAATTTTTTTTCTGCCTTAGTTTTTTGTACCGAAAAAATACAGAAAATACATAGATCAGTGTTTTTCAACCTTTTTTGAGTCACGGCACACTTTAGCCTTGAAAAAAATCGCGCAGCCTGCCTCCTTTGGACCAGCCTCCAAAAAAAAAAAAAAAAAGGAAAAGCTCATAGTCTGTTTTGATCTACAGTCCCTCCACAGTCTCACGTGCATTTTTGTGATAATTGTGGCAGAAAAAGCTGGAAGTTGCAGCTGTTTTTTCTAAAAGATGTAATAAAAGTTAAGTTAAAAGATTCAAAAACTGTTTTATGTGTGTTCGTTGTTGTTTTAAGATGTTAAGAGAAGAGACTCATTGTGCTGTCACTTTAAACCAATGCATCATGGGAGATGTAGTGATGGCAGACAGACTAGCGTCTCTGAGCTTCATTGTTTTGTTCACTTGTTCCACGGTCTGACACCGGATTCTGTGGAAAGCTACACCGCTAAAGATGAGCTTTAGCTGGTATTTTTGTTGGAACTGAGAGACTTTATGAGCTAAATTGAAACAAGGAAGTGAAAACTTTAACCACTTCTGATTGGTCAGACTGATGACATGTGATTAAATCTCCAAGAATGATTGGTGGAGACAGTTAAAGGGGCGGGACTTTTTCCAAAAAAAACTGAAGCTACAGCTAAATTGAGGTACCGTCATTCTTATCAAAATGTCTTTAATAGAATCAAATAAACACAAAGAAAAAAGTATTTTACGATCTTTCATATTCCTAACTTCTCAGTGAATTATCAGGGTTTGTTTGGATGAACAAAGAGCTGAAATCCTGGAGATGGAAAATGTTTCTAGATCAGTTAATGAGGGCAATTTCCCACGGCACACTTGACCATCTCCTACGGCACACTGGTTTAAAAATACTGAGATAGATAGATAAAAACTTTATTAATCTCCCAAGGGAGAAATTCAGTTGTCCGGCAGCAAAACACACACAATAAATAACAATAAAACCATAGTTCATAAAATAGCAGTTCATATGAGGCACATTTGTTAAACAGCAGTACCGAACCGAGCCCTATGAAATTCTGAACCAAACCAAATTGAGGTTTTTGCATATCGCTACACCTCTACAGTCAAAGGATATAACTGAAACTGTGCTTAACTGAAACTTGTGCTATCTTGTGGGGTCCAGATGACCCCACCCTTACATTGACGTGTTCTCCCTACCATGACAAAGGTGGATAAAGGTGGAGAGGATTTCATGTAATCCATGGACACCAGTGAAAATCACAAATCATTGAAGAAAAAAGGTTCAGAGCTCTGTCTAGTGGGTCTAGATGACCCAACTCCCAATGTTAACGTGGAGGCACATTAACATCGGGAGTTGGGTCATCTGGACCGCACAAGATAGCACAAATTAAGGAGGCATCTAAAGGAGATGGCCAAGCCACCTCCCCCTCAATGCGGAAGAGCAGAGGCTCCTCCCAGTTTCTCCCAGCCACACTGTGAAGGAACCTGTAAACATCCAAAATACCTTTGTGGTTCAGGCCACTTGTTGAAATCACTTGCTTGAACCACACGAGGTCCTCCATGTTTTTTATATAGATGGGCTTGTTTAGTTCTGATCCATTTGGCTTCATGTATATCTTCCTGGTTCTTGTTCAAGTTGCTTCGGTGCTGCTTTTCTTCATTTTATTTATTCTTCAAACTTGTGTTGTCCAACAGCTTAGCAAGCAGATCGGAAGCTAAAGGCTTCTTGTGTTGGACAGATTTTACTGTTACAATAGATGTTTATGGATCTTAAGACAAACGGTGTATATTTGTATAAACCCTTTTTGTGTTTGAGGCTAAGCTTTATTTATAAAAATTATATTTATATGCATTCCTTGTTGGACCGGACGGGAAAAAAAGAGAGAGAGGGGGGGATGTTAGAGATGGGGGAGGTAAGGGGTTAAGATGGGGAGAATGGGGCGGGGAGTTGATAACACAGAGTCATAACATACAAGTGTCACAAGTAAATTAAATGACTTACATACACACACCTACACACACCAACAAATGAAGATTTTCTTCTTAAGAAATGGACTTCTTCCCTGTTAAATATTCATTTATGTAGACTTCTGTGTTCTTTAGTTTTTTTTGTTTCAAAATTTCAAGTTCTCATTTTGTCAAGTAAGAGTTTATGGTTATAGAAACAATTAAAGTTGTGATTCCGAACTGTATTTCTGTGAATTGCTTCTTAAAGGATTTCTGTTCATATTTAACGTGCTGTCACACAGCACAGGCAGCCTGGTCCTGCAGCAGTCATCTGTTGTTTTGGCCCAAAATTACCGGCTATGTTTGAGGATTTTTCTCACTGTTGACTTGTAATGCATCTTATGGCATCAGGAGAAGTTGATCTTTTTTTTCAAAGGTTTAGCTAAACAAGTCCAGGCTTTCCTCCCTTATCCAGCGTTTTGCTATAAAATGTAACAGTTTCTTGAAATTGTGATCACTGTTAGAGTACTTAAGTAAAGTGCAGATGTAATATACAGTACACACCAAAAGTTTGGACACACCTTCTCTTTCAAATGAATGGGAAGGTGTGTCCAAACCTTTGGTCTGTACTGTATTCTGACTCACAGAACAAGTTATTGATCAATGATCTGTAATTTCCAGATGTTTTTGATGATCCCATCTTGGAGCAAGGAGCGGTGGTCCTCAGAGGGTAAGTTTCTCTCTGTCAGAACTTCTTTGAAAACACAATATCCTACTCCACATTTGTTTCTGATCTGATGTCGGTTCGAGTCCTGACAGCACCGCTCAGTACTTCTGTCTGTCACTGCTGGTTTACACAGCAGGGGTCCACATGTGGGTCGGTCTTAAAAAGGGAATCCCAGGGTGAAAGCCTAAGATTAGTCAACCTGTACGACCTAACAGCTGAAGGTCTCTTTCTGAAAAGGACACGTCTCTGTCAAAGCAGACAGGCTTTTGTTCCGAGCTCAACTCTTTCAGCTTATTCTTAAACTGATGACGGGCCGTTTTAAGTCTGACTGAGGCTGTGTCCGAACTCCCACCCTAATCCCTAACTACGGTACTAAAAAACTATATAGTGCTGGACCATCTAGTGTCCTGGATTTTGGACACCATGCTCACTACTTTTTTTTTTTTTGGAGAATATGATGTCACCAATCTCATGAAGTGAAAACGTAATCAAAAGGAGTGTTCTACAATGAATCCACTGTGTTCTGACCATGAAAACAATCAAAATCAACAAAACCCATCAAAAACCTTCCATACAAATACATACACTGATTTTTTGCAGAGACATCTGGGAAATTTCTAGGGCTCTGGATTTTAAAATTGTAGATTTGAACATCGCTACAAAATGGCGAACGCACTATATAGTGCACTACGTAGTGAGTAGTGAAGGAATTCAGACACACTCTTTGTGATGAAGATGAAAACGTCAAAGTGGATGCCAACAATCGGCTGCGTCCGTCTTTTAAGGTGAGATGGATAAAAAGAGTAAATTATTTGGACAAAGAACAAGTCTAAGTTTAAACCAGCAGCAAACATTTGACAGAGAATGAAGATACAATCACCTGCTGAAGATGTTTCTAATCTGAGGAAACTTTTACAAGGGACATTAGGGGTGAATTAGGAAGGCAGCTGTTGAGAAGCTAGAACTTAACAGGTTCATCTGTGTTCAAAATGAAAACACAATGAATCAGGATTTGTGTAAAAACATACTTAGGAGGGTTTAAGGGCAGGGATGTCCAGTTTAGTTTGGTTAGTTCAGTTTAGAATTTTTCATGATCCTTTTTATTTTATGATCCTCCCTACACAATGCCCATCGAGGCGACTGTTGTCGTGATTTTGGGCTGTACAAATAAAATTGAAATTGAATTGAAAACACGAAAAATCTCTTTGCTTTGAAAGATGATCTGAGCCTGGGTTGAGTTTCAGTGTTGTGATGGAATTCTATGGGGGGGGGACTGTAATGTTCCTTTTATTGAATATTTACCAATCAGAATCAACTTGTACAAATCAACAATTTACCTTCACGGTCATCTGCCAAAAAACCCAAAAAACTACTCAACGTTTTCAGAATGTTTGAAAATGAAATTTCTTGTAGAAGCATGTCACTGTGAGCTTTTCAGAATTTGGAAGATAAAAAATATTACACGGCAACTTTGGCCCTGCTCAGACGGTCCGTGAAAATATAGTGGGACATTAAACCTGACAAAGGTTGGGGACCTACAGCATGAGCAGGTTTGGGCGTTTCCACGTCCCACAGGGCTGTGCTCATGCCAGCAGGTGTCTCTCAGATTCCCTCATGGGTCAAAGTGAAGAGGACCACAGGCTGCTCAGCCAGTTTTCTGCAGCCAGACTCTCATTTCTACTTTGGGGTGTAGAAGAAGTCTTGCCACTACTAAATGATTTCATAGTAGATGTCATGATATTGAATGCCAAACCTCTTCATCTTCATTTAAAAAAACAAATCTTCAGCTGCAAATATAAATACACCTGAAAAGAAGATGACATTGATGATGCATAATGAAACATACATGCAGCATTAATATGATTAGTAATGACTGTTGGCTAACTGCTGCACCTTTCACAGGTACGTGATTGAAAGGATAAACTTACAAAACCCTGATTTATACGTGTCGTCTGAGGATCTGGGAGGAAGACCAAACGAACAAGAAGATCCACAAATCAAAGAAGTGGTGGAGCAGCTGCTCAAGATAGCGGATGACATCAACAGGAATGCTGAGCTACAGCGGTAAGCAGTTCAATGTTTAGTTCCAAAAAACTCCTCTATCACAAAAATATTTTCTTGAATCGGAAAGAAATTTTGATCTGAACGAGTAGGGATGGGTACCGTGCCCGGTATTGACCCAGCCCCGGGGCCACATTCTTCAAGACTGCAGTTTCGTTAAGATCTGACCTGAACGGTTCTGCTATCGGTACTGAAGTCACTTTTTTTGTTTTTTTTGTTCCACATATATAAGCGTTATCTGCCATATTTAACTCACCAAGTCAGTCAATTTTCCGTTAATTAATGATTATATTAATTTCTGTATTCTCGTTGAAGAGAAGAGCTCTGTCTGTCTATTTGTGTGCACGGGGGCGGGGCTGTTGTTCCGACAGCACGCGCGCGCACACACAAGACAAGGCAGCGCACACACAGTCAGTGGTGATCTCGTAGGGGACACGTGAGCGCCCTAGACTAAGAACACCCGTTTCTGTGTAAAATTATTTAAGTTTGCGTCAAGGAGCCCCCACCATGCTGTCACCTTGCTGCTACGATGACCGTATGTTGCGCTGTTTGTGTAGAACACGCTGGGCCGGCGGCGGCGGCAGCGGGGTGTGTGTGTGTGTGGGGGGGGGGGTGGTTTGTTTGCTCCGTGTTGCACACGGAGCAAACAACAAACAGGTGGAAGGGCGGGGCTTAGATTAACCGCTTATGATTCCAGACCCGCGGAAAACTATCAGCTGCTTCCTAATAATTAATAATAATTAATAACTAATGATAGTTGTCATCTGTAAAATTAATATAATTTATTGGGTTTACTGGATTTAAAGACAAATAAATAAATAGAAAGGAGTATGTATCAAAGTGAATCTGTTTCCATCATTTCACTTAACTTAAATGAACTCTTTTGTTTGACGGAGAGAAATTTATGTTTGAAAGTTGGAAAATGGACAAAAGATCAAAGGAAACATCACGCTCATAAATAATAAAAATAATTAGATTAAATAATTAAATAAATATCCTGTCTGGAACATTATCATGTATAAAGTAAAATGTATTGTTAAAAAAAACAATGTTGTTGGCATAGCGAGGAACTAAAACACTTTATGTTCTTAATTTGTTATTTATTTATTTTTCGTCCTCAAAAAGTATCGATGAGAGTACCGTTAAAATACTGGATCGATAAGCAGTATCAATAAGAGTAGTAGTACCGTTAATACCCATACCCATCCCTACGAACGAGTCTGATCGGGGCAGACTATTCCGAACGGCACATTTACATGACTCATTTTCTTTCCGATCAGGCATTCTTTCCGATTACTTTTGCCCATGTAAACGCAGCTAATGACATGCGTGTCAAAATAAAAGCTCAAAGTTCGTCATGTCATGTCCCTGTTCCTACTTCAACGTAGCGTTACTAAAATAGTTCTCCGCCTACTTCCTAAAGACCGGTCCGTGAAAACTTTGTATGACGTCATACCGGTCCGCGGTGTTAAAAAGGTTGGGGACTTCTGCTCTAATTTAGAAGATGGATGAACAATAAAACTATCCATCCATGCATCCTTCCATCTTCCTTACCTCGCCTAGCTAATGCATCTCCTGAAACACACAGAAGAGCTTCTTGTTAAACATGTTCCTGAAATCAGACCAAACTCACTTTAGCTCTCTCATCTTTGGTCTGTGTTTCTTGTCAGATTGATCAACCAGGCGTCTGGTAGCGGTGCACAGGAAATCTTCATGGAAGTGGCCAGGAGCATCTTTGCTGATGGGATCAACTGGGGTCGAGTGGTGGCTCTCTTTCACCTGGCCTACAAATTCATATACAAGGTAAATGGGTGCCGGCATTTCAACATTTTACCTGGTCATTGTATTAAGTGTCAAATGACAACACACTCAAGGTGTGTCCACAGACTATCAACCTTTCTGAATGTTTGATTTTAAGAAGCGATAATTGCCTCGTAAAGACCTTTGTGTGGACATTTTTTGGGGGGCTCAAGATGATCTGGAATGAAGGAGGTTTCATTTTTTTTTTGAAAGATTAACAAGCAAAAAGAAAACTTAGATTTTGAATTTCACCAAATTTGGTCAAACCATTCTGTCAAATAAAAAGTAACCGTGACTGAGCTGAAACCTGAGTAGCACAGAGTTTAGTTCAGACTCTCTTGTTCTCTTTCACAGGCACTGACCAGCAACCATCTAGAGACGATCAGAATGATAATCAGCTGGGTACTGCAAGTCATCAAAGACATGCTTTATCCCTGGCTGGTGCAGCAGGGAGGCTGGGTGAGTGACTCTTGGGTAAAGGTGTGAAGCTCAGGTCTCAGAGTGCTGTTGTCCTGTTTCCTTTGCAGCTTCTTCTGCATTTGTAGTTACACACATACGTGTACCCGATTAGGGTTTGTGTGCTTTCGCACTATAGGGCACACTGTCAATGAATGCTCTATTTTCTAATTTATATCACACATTCTGAAGAACTAGCAGGACACTGGCCCTCTTGAGCTAGAGTTTGACACACTTGACAAATGTCCCACAATTCCACAGCTCCTCACCCTGCTCATGTTTCCTCAGGTGGGCGTTATCCAACGTTTTTCACGCTGGAGAACATTGACCGTTGCAGCGTCAATAGTATTGGTTGCAGCCTTTGTTTACTACAGGAAGACGAGTTAAGACCATCAGACCCAACTTCAGAACCAGGACTGCCATCCCTGGTTCGGGGCACATGGAGGACATCAATGATCATTCTCTCTTATCAAGAGGAACGTAAACCTCTCATCTCAGGTTTTCTACAACAAAAAGGGGGAATTGACCTCAAACTTGACATTTTTACTCCGCTTTCACCACCAGACCATTTGTGCCGTATTGCAGCAGCCGTGGGGGCTCCCAGTGGAAAGTTAACTCTGTCTGGTCCACTTCAGCTCAGGGAGGGGTCTGGAGTTAAAATAGACTTGAGCTGACTTTAACAATGTTGGCAGGAGAATTCTGCTGTCAGTTGTTTTATCGTAATGCTATTTGAAGTGTTTGGGGGGGTTATCTCAGGCTTATCCCAGATCGGACCGCTTTTATCTCAGTTTTAAAGGGAAACACCGTGAGCCAGTGACAAGGAGTCTCCGCAGCTAAATGTAGAGATATTTTAGAAATGTGATGTATAACTTTTGTATAGTTTCTTTCAATTCCTTCCTTTATTACTTCAATGAAAAGAAAATGTGCGTTCATTTTTTATCGACCAAAATCATTTATTCAGGGAAATTCTTTAAAAAAAAAGTCACATACAGCAAAATGTATTTTAACACAATTGTTCAAGAAATTCAAGAATTTCCAATGTGGTATTTTTTATGTGTAGATAAGAGGATGATCCTCTGCTAGGAGAAGTCTTCTGCTGTGATCTCTGCTCTGGACTTTAATGTACAGAGTTTCATGTCTAGCTATGCAACCGCCTCAGCATCGGCAGACTGGAACCAAACCTCCCGCCTAACACTAATGTCAGTCATGCTAACGTATTTATGCCTCCGGACGGTTAGGAGACGAATGTCTTGCTGCATTTTGCATGGGATGTCCTTCTCAGACGTGAACGTTGGTTCTCTACAGATGGTGACTGTTCCTGTAGAGCTGAGAGACAATCTGTTGATCATCCCTGATAAAGCCACTATCTGAACACAGAAAGCAACGAGGCACTGGTACAGCAATGCATTTGCATTTTAAATAGAAGTATTTTCAGCTCTAAATTCAGATTTTTGAATTCTAACTTTGAAGGGAGCAAAAGTGAAGTCAAAGGGTTGTTGCTTCATCTCGACCTTCTTGAGCTTTAGTAGCTAAGATGTTTACCAGGAAAGGCCTTATCACCAAATCACATCATTGTGATGATTATTGGCACTTTATCTATCAGTATAGAGGGGGAGTATGCATATCAGTAGCAGTTTCAGCTTTCATGTCCGTCTGAGGGATATGTCTGTTTTTTTACCAGGATATAGTTGGGTTTTTAAAGACTACTTCATAACTGCTGTTATTGTCCTTTTGTTTTTCAAGACGTCATTACAAAGTGAGCATTTGCAGTAGGGCTGCACGATATGAGCAAAACTTGCGATATGCGATATTAGTGATCAATGTTGCGATAACGATATAATTTGCGGTATATACACACATAGTAAAACAACCAAAAACATCATTACCGTTTTACTGCAAAAATTAAAAAATTATACTCCAAATGACCCTCGTTGACGTAGGAGGCAAACATCTAACATAATACCTCTATCTGATTGGTCAACAACGTGAAAGGGTCCATCCAATCGGTCAAATGCATAAATGGACTTATTTGATTCGTTAAATACTTCAAGCTGCCATAAGATTGTTTTAGCACATTTAAGGTAACCATTTATTGCGATTTTTGCTGACTTTTGCGATATGGATATTGCACTGCTTGATATTGCGATAACGATAAATTTGCGGTATATTGTGCAGGCCTAATTTGTAGCAATGTTTTTAGCCTTCAGTTTGTTATTGGGGCCTTTGTGGAGAACCAAAGGCTCATGAGAGACAGCTTTTAATATTTACATGTGTTCAGTAGTAATCCCTGAAAGTTTAACGAGTATTTTATAGCCGAGATCCTGGCTTATTTCAAAAATTACTTCATGACTTCTTTATCATGAATAGACATGTTTTGCTTGTTTTTTTATTGTAATTCTGAATCTCTTTAATAAAGGTATCTCTATTTAAATGTGAACAGGTGTTTGTTTGCGAACAGGTTCCTATCCAAGGACTCGATTATCGTAACTCTTCTGTAAATTTCTAAACACTTTTATTGATAAAAGAATTATTTTGAAGTTGACAAAAGTAATAAATAAAACTGTTTTTAAAGTCAGTGAATAAGATTCAAATGTTTCTTTTGAATTGATACTCAACAGAACAATCCATCCATCCATTTTCTTTACCCGCTGTATCCCTTTCGTGGTCCCGGGGCAGCCCAACCTGGCTACTGATGGGTGACGGTTGCCAGCCTGGCGCAGGGTCATGCACTCACACTGAGGGACAGTGTAGATTAATCAATCAACCTATGGTGTGTGTTTTTAAACTTCGGGATAAGACCGCAGCACCCAGAAAAAAAATGCTTGCACGAGGACTACATGCAAACTTCACACACAAAGTTCCAATTTTGGATTTGAACTGGGGCTTTCTCACTGTTGGGAGAAGGTGCTAACCACTGCTCCACCATGCAGCCCTCAACAGAATAAGAATTGTAAAACGTTAAACAGACTGGTATCAAAAGGTGTTTCTTTCATTTAGTCGCTCAGCCTTTTGAGGCAATCATTGCAAGCAATATTTTTAACTATCAATGAGATTTTGACATTTGTCCGCTGGTATATTGGCTCAGTCCTCATTAGCAAACTGCTCCAGTTTTCTTAGGCTTAAAGGGGGCTACTCCAGACAGCATGGTAAGCTCCTCCCACAGATGTTCTAAAACAGTGCTCCCTCACCTTTAAGGGACCACAGAACTGGTTATATTTTCCCATGCCGATCTGTAAGATGTGGTAGCTGTAGAAAGGACACCTGTCCACAGAATCAGACCATCAAACTGTCCAACATGGAAACGACCAAAGAGCTTTCAGTGGATTTTAAGGAGAAGATTGTAGACCCGGGCTGGACTATAAAGCCATCAGCAAGATGCTGAAGGTTGAGGTGAATACTGCTGGTGTCATTGGGCCAAAATACAAGAACATGACCATCAATCTGACCTGGTGGGGTTTCCGTGATCATGAAAACCGTGAGAAATCAACCTAAAACAGCACGGCAGGAGTTAATTGATGATCTCAAAGCAGCTGGAACCACAGTCACTGAGTTAAACATTGGTGATACTTTATACTGCAATGGTTTAACATCTTACAGTGCTTGCAAGATACCCCTGCTTTAAGAAGGCACATGTGCAGACCTGAAGTTTGAACACCTTCATGATTTAGAGAGTGATTGGGAGAAGGAGCTATGGTCAGATCAAACCAACATGGAGCTCTCTGGCATCAGCTCAACCCGTTTGGTTTGGAGGAAGAGAACTGTTGCCTTTAAGCCCAAGAACACCACCCCCACTGTCAAGCACAGAGGTGGAAACATCATGGTTTGGGGTGTTTTTCTGCACAGGGCTACTTCATCGTGTGGATTGGCGGAGCCCATGGATCATGGCCCAAAACATACAAGGCAACCAAGGAATATCTGAAGAAAAAGCATATCAAGGTCCAGCCAGTCTGGACCTCAGCTGAAGCTCAGAGTTGCTAAGCAACAGCCACCAAATATGTCATGACACACCCCTTCCCCTGCCAGCAGACAGCTTTGCCAGGTAATTGAACTGCTTCATCTGACCTGTGTTGCAGTCTTTATAGTAGGCTCTGTTTTGCTGCTCAGTACCAGAAAGTCTCCTGTTCCTGAGATTCTACAGTCTCAAGAACAGGACACTGTAGAGTCTCAGGTTCCCTGGATCTCAGAGGGAAGGTTCCCTGGTCTTGATTGGCCAAACTTTGTTGGCTTTGTTTTGTCGTCTGCCTTTGTGGCCTTTTGGTGAGATGTTTAAGTGACTTTGGATCCCAAGACCTTTGGATGGATTTTTGCTTGTGTAGCTGAAGTTTTAGTTTTTCCTGGATTCCCTGCTTGTGCATCTCCTCCTCTCTCCTCCAATAGACGTTTTCCAGTCTTTCATGGACATTCAGGGAATCAACCTTCATCACAGAAGGGATTGACCAACCGATTTTTCAGTTATCTCCCATGGCTATGTCTGAATTCCCCCTCTACTCCCTAAATAAAAAAACTAGATACTGCGATTTTAAAATCAGTTTGGACACCATGCTCACCACACTTTTTTTTTTAAATGACAAATATGATGTCATCGATTTCCCTAAGGAAATCTAATTGAGCGTTTGCCACGACTTCCTCCTACTGTCCAAAAACATAAGCTATAGAGGACATAAGTTAATTGGTCACTCTAAGTGTCCCTAGGTGTGCGTGTGAGAGTGATTGTGTGGCCCTGGGAAAGACAACCGTCCTGTCCAGGATGTACCCTTCCTTCGGGCACGTGTCCCGAGATGGGTTCCGGCAGCCCCAATGACCCCAAAATGGACAGAAACAGGTTTAGAAAATGTTTGACTTTTTGTCTTGCCAGTCTCTGGGTTCCATTTACTCACACCTTGACAATTTTTGTTGATTTGGTCATTTGTAAAGAAGACTGGACCAGAGTTCCTCCTGATATGTGCAGAAACCTGCTCATCAACAAGAAACCTCTGACCTCTGCGCTGATAATAAGGGTTTTGTCACAAAGTACTAAGTCTGTCAACCAAGAGGGTTCAAATACTTATTTCCCTCAATGTAAAGCAAATACATTTATATAAATTCTTTTAAATTTAAATTTTATTTTATTTTATTTTACCAGGAAGTTCCATTGAGACTGCATCTCTTTTTCAAGGAAGACCTGGGCCAAAAGGCATCAATACAAAATAAAATACAGTTAAAACAACTGAAATATAAAATTACATTACAAAATACAATAAAATGCAATTAAAATTGAAATGAACAGTAGGACAATGACTAATAGGTTAATTAAAAGTGGCACAGATAGGTCAAGGGTGACATGTGCATGTTTCTTTTAAAAGCTCAGAAAGTTTTGCTTTAAAACAATTCAAGGGAATAAGGTCACTTAAATGCAGAGAGTTTTGAATATTATTCCAGGAAAGCGGAGCAGCAATGGAAAAGGCTGTTTTTCCTAATTCACTGAGGAATCTTGGGACATAAAGTAGGGTTGGGCGATGTCTCCTAAATTGGCCGTTGACGATGTTTGCTGTCAACCATCGGGATGGACGATGACATCGTTGGGGGGGGGGGGGGGGGTATTTTTTTTTACATTTTTCGTTCTTATATAACTGCTGTTCGTTATTTTGCTTTTTTCATTTTATTTCCCAACTAATGACTCATCCGCGATGATCCAGTATAAACTGAGGGAAGTGACTTCAACAAAAAAGTAACAAACAAAATAGAAAAGAAGTAGTCCGCTCTCGCACTTAACTAGCGAAGTGGACCGGACTTACAGCTTTGTGTTTGATGGGAAGGGGGGGTTACGTGAGCGGTATGTGTGGGAGATTTAAGACTGCGATCCGTCCCGCAGCTCTAGGGGTACGAGCTACCGAACTCAGAAAAGAGTCTAAAAGTGAGTGTCTGAGCACAGCTCGGCTCGTCAGCACACACAGCGGTTTGAGCTTCAAAGCAGAAATGTCGCTCAGTCCTTAGAAAACATTCAAACAATCACGTGGATTTGTGTTTCCAGTCGTGTCCCGATTAAATAAAGGTGGATGTAATTCTTACATGTTTAACGTGCAGCCAGCATGCAGCGCCACCCAAAGCTAATGTTGTTAGCCCGTGTTAGCATACTGCTAATCCTGGCTTCGTTCAGAAAAAGCACTGACCACACGGATTAAAATTCAAATAATGAGCGAACAGGTGTTTCATAATCACCGTAACATTATTAAAAGCACGTTTAGAAGATCGTCTCGTATATTACCGAGCTGACATGTCAATGAATATAGCCGCTCTGCGCTGTTTAACGTAGTTTTGTATTGAATTGTTACATTCAATAAAGTTTGAAAAAAAAAAAAGCCGCTCGGCGGAATTTATTTCCTTCCGGTTTTGAAATCCTACTGCGCATGTGCGAATGATTTATTCCGACGGAAAGTGTGACCTTAGTGAACGTTTTTATATTCTGAAAACATTTTTCTGGGCCCATGTACACGGTTGGATTCTAATCCGACCATTGATCCCATCAAGATATTTTGTACATGTAACCGCGGCTTATGGGGTCCACTCGCAACGTGGCGGGGGCGTGGCATCACGATGGTGGTCTCTCCATCGGGATGTCAGTCACCCATCACGATGGACGATGATATCGTCCATCGGCACAACCCTAACATAAAGAAGCAATTTGAGTGAGGAACGAGAGTTATATATGTTGTTAACAGGAGAAAGAAGACGGCACAGATATTGAGGTAGTTTGCCGAGAATGGCCTTATAGGTGAATATTAGCCAGTGTTTCTGTCGCCTGACTTTGAGTGAAGACCAAGAGAGCAGAGAGTACAGTTCACAATGGTGGGTTCTGTATGCAGAGTTTGTGATAAAACGTAGGGCACTGTGGTAAACTGTGTCCAGACTACGGAGAGTTGACGAGGCAGCATTCATATACAGAATGTCCCCATAATCCAAAATTTGGAGGAAAGTGCTCTGAACAAGTCTTTTCCTCACACCTGGGCTTAGACAAGATTTATTTCTGTAGTAAAAACCCAGAAGCGCTTTTAGCTTTTTTAGCAAGTGGTCAGTGTGAGAGATAAAAGACAGTTTGTCATTATTATTGTCTTTATTTTTTATTTTTTTCCCTGGTCTCTTAGTGTAAAAATAAAGATGCACTTGATTGTGCACATGTTCATTCTACAATAAAACCATGCTTAAGGGCGCTGGGAATAAAGAATTGTAACCAACAGACTATGAAGGACTGAATTTCAAGTGACAGCGAAGATGTACATTTATAAGAGGCGCCGGTGAGAAGGTGACGGTGGCTCAGGTGGTTGAGCGGGTCGTCCAATGATCGAAGGATCATTAAGGTTCGATTCCCCGCTCCCACCAGCCAAAATGTCGTTGTGTCCTTGGGCAAGACACTTCACCCTCCTTGCCTCCAGTGTGGCCTCCACTGGTGTGTGAATGTGTATGAATGGACCCGGTGATGGTCAGAGGGGCCGTAGGCGCGAACTGGCAGCCACGCCTCTGTCAGTCTTCCCCAGGGCAGCTGTGGCTACAAAAAGTAGTTACCATCACCAAGTATGAATGAGGACTGAATGAATAAAGGACACATTGTAAGCGCTTTGAGTGTCTTGAAAAGCGCAGATAAATCCAATTCCTTATTATTATTATAAATGTTTTAAATGGTAAAATGGGAAGACAGGAGGATCCCTGAGTGTCAGTGTGAATGTGTGGCCCTGTGACTGTCTAGTGACTTGTATGAAGGGTCCCTTCTTTTGCCCAACAGACGCTGGGATAGGCTCCAGCAACCTCATAACCCCAAGAGGGATTTAGAGGGTTTAGAGGATGGATGGATGGATGGATGGATGTGTGGATGGATGGATAGATGTGTGGATGGATGTGTGGATGAATGAATGGATGGATGGATGGATGGATGTGTGGATGGATGGATGTGTGGATGGATGTGTAGATGGATGAATGGATGGATGGATGGATGGGTGGATGGATGAATGGATGGATGGATGTGTGGATGGATGTGTAGATGGATGAATGGATGGATGGATGGATGGGTGGATGGATGAATGGATGGATGGATGTGTGGATGAATGAATGGATGGATGGATGGATGGATGTGTGGATGGATGGATGTGTGGATGGATGTGTAGATGGATGAATGGATGGATGGATGGATGGGTGGATGGATGAATGGATGGATGGATGTGTGGATGGATGTGTAGATGGATGAATGGATGGATGGATGGATGGGTGGATGGATGAATGGATGGATGGATGTGTGGATGGATGTGTAGATGGATGAATGGATGGATGGATGGATGGGTGGATGGATGAATGGATGGATGGATCTGTGGATGGATGTGTAGATGGATGAATGGATGGATGGAGTTGAGTAGTTAAGCTTAAAACATTCAAGGTCACACTTGTGTGACACATCTACAACATTCAGAACTGTTTCAGTCTGAACATAAAATCCAGTAAAAACAAATCTATCATTTCAGTTGATGAACATTTTATTGAATTAAAAAAACAGATAAATAACAGAACAAAGCACAATATACTACCACAAAAAGTTAAGAATTTGATTTTAATTGTGATACTAGGCTCTCACTTTAACATTCTATACTTACATTTTTTTTTACATATTAAAATCGATTAACACATGAAAATGTCGCATTGATCTTATCAATATTGCATCTGTCTTCTTAGTGCAAAAAATGTTGCAGTCATCTTTGGAAAGCAAAGGGGCTTGCATCACAAACACATGCTATTATCAAGCCTTTGTGATGCTTCTTGAGCAGAAATGAAATGAAATTTTTAGACTAGAAAACATAAAACAAAGAACTATACATCATCAGAGGAACTTGATTAAAAAAACATCCTTAAGCACAACACAGAGTGTGCAGAAGCAGCTTGGTTTACAACATGTCTGTCCAATGTTCTCCCATCTCACAGCACAGATGACAGAATCATTTAGGATTTCAACATAAGTCCTCTGAATGATTACTTGGATTCCTGACCAGGAGTCCGGTCTAACACAGTTACTCATTTAAGACTTTAGAAAAACTGCCTTTTCTTTGCCTGTGTCCTAAAGGCAGAAATGAAAAGTTCTACCACTATGAGTGTTTTCTGCACGTGTATTAATTCCAAATACATTTGTGATCCAAACTAATTTCAACAAAAATCTGCAATTACTAAGTAAAATGTTTTGCCTGATCAGTTTTGTTGAGACAGACACCGAACCATGTGCACACAGAGACTTTAGAGTAGAACCACTGACCGTCATCCTGTACAGTGGGGTCACCATCCTGTACAGTGGGGTCACCATCCTGTACAGTGGGGTCAACATCCTATACAGTGGGATTACCATTCTGTACAGTGGGGTCAACATCCTGTACAGTGGGATTACCATCCTGTACAGTGGGATTACCATTCTGTACAGTGGGATTACCATTCTGTACAGTGAGATTACCATCCTGTACAGTGGGATTACCATTCTGTACAGTGGGATTACCATTCTGTACAGTGGGTTTACAATCCTGTACAGTGGGATTACTATTCTGTACAGTGGGGTCAACATCCTGTACAGTGGGATTACCATCCTGTACAGTGGGATTACCATTCTGTACAGTGGGATTACCATTCTGTACAGTGGGATTACCGTCCTGTACAGTGGGATTACCATTCTGTACAGTGGGATTACCATCCTGTACAGTGGGATTACCATTCTGTACAGTGGGTTTACAATCCTGTACAGTGGGATTACTATTCTGTACAGTGGGGTCACCATCCTGTACAGTGGGATTACCATTCTGTACAGTGGGATTACCATCCTGTACAGTGGGATTACCATTCTGTACAGTGGGTTTACAATCCTGTACAGTGGGATTACTATTCTGTACAGTGGGGTCACCATCCTGTACAGTGGGATTACCATTCTATACAGTGGGATTACCATTCTGTACAGTGGGATTACCATTCTGAACAGTGGGATTACCTTCTCTCCAGGGTGCACAGTGTTTTGTTTTTCAGGAGAGAAGGACCTGATCCACTGTATCACTTTGTTTCCAGGTGTCTACCGCCTCTCTGTAGAACACTGCACTTGCAGTCATTCGTGCTTAACTGGAAAGTTGCAGTTCCTGCTGGACAACTACAACTTGAGTTGGACCCTGATTGGACAGGGAGGGGTGCATGTTCACCCCAAGGTACCACTCTTGACAGCCGTCTGAGAGGTCCTGCCTCATCTTTTGTTAAAGCTGGGACTGTGAATGATTTTAGACAGTTGCCCAAATGTGTCCATGGCATCTAGAGTCTTCTCTGTTTGCACTGTTCTGGGCTGGTGGGTGAGGTCTGGCACTGGGTACACGCCCTGCTGCAGGGTGCTGATCCTGGGGAGGAACTGCGCCAGGGCTGGAACATCCCGGTCTAAACCCTGCTGCCTTTGCCGGTGGTTTCCCAAACTGAGCAGGGTTCCATGCTGATCTGAAATGTAGATGTTGTACCCATCTGCCAAGATCTGCTCTCTGAAGACGCAGTTGTCCTTGTCAAATGTGTGCTGAAAAAGATCAGGCATATTCACATCACAACTCAATTTCACAGAGTATTCATCTGATGAAAAGATGAAAGTCTTAAAGAAATGATTACGGTTACATTAATTGTCTGTTTTCAAGTGTTTGAGCTCCTGTGTTTTTGGGTATTTTGTCTTTGTACTTGTTTATTCTCTATGAATGAAGCCTTATCTTTAATGCATTTGTGGTCTGGTGCTTCAGGCACGCTTCCAAACTTTATCTGCACTGCATAATCAGCATTTTTAAAAACCCAAAGATCCAAACTGTTTCAGCTGTTAATGTTATTAGTCCTGTTTGTGTGTGTGCTTCAGACCCTTACAGTCATTCCTCTGCTAAACTGTACGATCAGATTATTCTGCAAAGAAGAAGAAAAACGTGAATGATGTTCCATATCTTTGAGGATTATTGACTTTGGCAAGAAGTAGGCAGCTAGAGGCCAAGGTTGTTGTTGCTGGGTCTTTTCATTCAGTTGTTTCTCTTTGCAAACACATCCTACCCTGCAACATCCTGGACAAAGTTCGGTCAACTGTTTGAGTGGTTCACTGGCGAGCAGTGTTTTTTGTTTTTCTGGTGATGGCAGCTAACTGTCATGAAGACAAAGAAAACCCAAATGAGTGGGTTTTCTGGTTCTTCTCCTGCAGGTAAACATACAGTCAGCCTTACATGTTTGTGTTTAGCAGTGACAGCAGTAGTTAAGACCCAGACACACAAAAAAACTGATAATAAGAATAGAAAAAATTGATCAAATAGTTTTTGTTAGGATAAATGATGAAGTACATCCATGTTCAGGCCAGGCCAATAAATTCAGGGTCCTTTGAGCAGCTTTAGGTACCTGTGGAAGCTTGGATAGGTGCTGCTGGAAAATGTCTCCATCAAATGTCAGGAGAGTGCAGCGTGAAGTCCCTACACTTCATGACAGCTCTGTTTTGTTTCTTTTTGCATTTTTGTGGTAGCGTTTTTTGGTCATTTCTGTTCCTTACTTAATCGTGGATTTATGCAGGCCGTCATATTTTAGAGGGGTTAGGTCATGGCATCTAGGGGGGCACGGCCCCCCCATGCCCATGACTATATCCGGCCTTGGTGTACAAACACTAGCAGATTACACGACACCCCGAGTAATTACACATTTTGGGCTTTTTTAGCGATGAAAAATGTCCCAAATGTCTTTTTTCTTTTTTTAAAACATTTGATTATTAAAAATGTTGACCAATAACATAACATTTGTCTACTGATGTGTTATGGTTCATGTGATTTTGAATATTTTCTGACATTTATTTAAAAACCTTCCAGGATTTGCACACCTCTCAGTCTAAGATTGAAAATAGATAGATGGAAAATAGGGTTTCTATTTCAAAGCATACCGCTAATATAGTGATCACAAGGCATAGAAAAATCATAATAAACCTATTTAAACCTATTTTTTGTTATCAATGTGTAGGAAAGGATTTCTTTTAAATCATTGCCAAAACAACACAGCAGAGGAACTGGTGAGGTGACTCAGAGAGTCTGTGCTGCCTCTTCAGGGGGCTTTCTGAGTCAAGTGCTTGTTGGGATTGTCTGTACTGTAGGCAGGGGGACTCATGAGTCTAATTTTAGAACAAAGTCAGAGGATGTTCACAACATTCGGTCTTATATTTTATTGTTATGTTCTACTGCACACCTATTTTTTTCTCGTGTTTTCTACCAAACTAACTTTGGATGCAACCACCTGTGGTCTCAAAAGCTCCACGGGGAAAAATGTGCTTCAACTTTGGTAATATTTTTTATAAAATGTGTTTCTCAGAAGAAATTAATACTTTGGGGATCTATATCTCAAAAGAAACTAAAGCTAATGTTATGTCAGTTAGTGACTACTAATCTTCACAATCTACATCAAAGCTTGTTCAGTTGGCCAGTAGGTGCTCCAACAGGTTCCATTACCTTTAGTTAAATATCTCTAAAACTAAGCCAACTTGTGATGTGTAGTTTGGTGTTGTGCTCTTGAATAACATTAACAAAACTGCCTTCCTAAAGCCACCTTGAGACTTATAGAGGACGTTCTCACTGTGGCTGTTTGATTTTATCTCCTGAATGGTCATAGAGACAAAATCTCTGTTTCCTCTTTCTTTTGGAACGATCCATCTTGCGAACCCGCTGAACTCCTTTCAGGGTCATGACTCATGAGGTTGCTGGAGCCAACCCAGCCACTGCCGGACAAAGGCACGGTACACTTTCAACAGGTTGCCAGCTTGTAGAAGGGCCACACATGAACCCATGAAGCCTGTTTTTGGGCTGTTGGAGGAAATCAGCGTCCCCAGAGACCAACCCACGCATGAACGGGGAGAACATGCAAACTCCACACAGAAAGAAGCCAGCTGGGATTCAAACCAGGGTTTTCTTGCTGTGAGAGGAAAGCACTCACCCCTGTGCCGCTGTGCAGCCCTCTTTTGGGAACCTATTAAGGTATTTGATTTAACTCCGCCTACTTTGCAATGATGCAGTTGTCTTGCATGTTGCAGTTTTCCTAAAATACTATTTCCGTTCCCAATATCAAACTTTAAATGTTCCTAATCTTATGGGTTTTGATATTTGTAAAGAACTTCTAACACAATGATGTTGTGCGTTTAGATCAATTATTTGCTAGTTTCACCCAAAAAATGCAATGCGACATAATTAATGGCCTCATCTTGTGTTTAAAATTGTACAACTTCAAAATAATTGACCAAAAAGTGATCCTCACACTGTCTCATGGTGATTAACTTATGAAGCTGTAACGAAAATGCTTTCATGTGATATTGGCATCTTTCTAGTTTACCTTCATTCACTAAGTACTAAATACATTGTGTATCATTTGCTGCACTCTGGTGGTTAAAGGTTTTAGTGTAGAAACATTTTTTTATAAATGGCAGACAGATAAAATGATGATTAAAAGTGAAAATTCTTTATCTGCTGAATTAATATTTTTACTGTCTACCCCCCTCTGCTGAATGAAACAGTAACTCAGGACTTTTCCGTTCTAAATCCCACAAGATGCTGAAATTGGTGATGTTGCTTTGAGATTGTAGTAGCCCTGTAGTAGCAGCAGTTTACGAAAATTAAGAATAGCTTTCAGCAATAACACACAATTTATTTTAAAAAATTTGAACAGTAGGTCTTCTTTGGATTGTTCTTTTATTTGGAAAGAATTATATTGAATAAAGGACTGATCCAGGACAAAGCTCTCCCTGCAGCTGAAACATACAGCTAAGAGAAAAGGATGAGGACTTCTAAACATTTTAAAAGTTGTTGTGGTGGAAGAAGATTTGGTTTCATGTTTTGCATGCAAGGTCAAACACAGAAATGATTTAAAAGTCAAAAATGTTCTCCTGAAATCCTATCCAATATTACATTATTTTGGTTTTCATATTTTTAAGAAGACACATTAAATTAATTAATGTCCAATGTTAAGTTTTGATAGTGTATGTATATATATATATACACACTTGATATACACACATTTTTGGTCTGTATTCTAATCATGCTATTTGGTGTAATGTTCTCTGATACTAATCAATTACTACTATTATTTTGTAACTTGATATCATTATTATTTATGACTATACTACAATCTGCACTTGGATTCATACATTGTCAAAAATTATATAGATGTCTTGCTATGGAAGTTATTTAAATAATTTAAGTAAAACATTTTTGGTGTGGGACTATATATGAAGTTGTTTCTTCTCCCTCCTTTCCATACACCAAATCAAACTCTACAAAATGCAATGTTTAACAGATTCAATGCATCTTGTGTGTGTACTGTATGTCTAAATGTATGTATGTCTAATCATGCATAACATGGATTTCTATTGGCAACATCTGCATATATTTTCTAAATAATGTAAAAGAAAGTCTGTTCTGTTTTTTGTTTAGCTTAATTATCTAATTCTTTTTGCTTTTAACAAAAATGTTTTATTTTTTGTTCCTGAAAATAGAAAACATGATTTATCAGCCATGGACTTTACCACACGTCACTTGATAAAACAGAGAAATTATTTGAACACAAAACAGGCCAAAGTGAAGCTCGGGGATTACTTGCTAACAGATTCTAATGAATTCAGAACAAAGGACTTTTATTGTGATCTGTTTCTTTTCCAAAAGTTCAGATGGGACCTGGTGAAAATGTTGTAAAACTTTTAACAACTACTGCAGTTCTCAGTTCAGTTTGGTTGGTTTTTTGTGCGTCTTTAAATTTTCATCCAAGAATCGTTCTGCATATCATGTTTTTCCAAATATTCTTTTGTTTTTTGTCTTTTGTGATTGCTTCTCATTGATTTGTCTGCATGCTCTTTGAGTCACAGAAAGACGGACTGTAGACAAATCTGCTGTTTTTCTCATGGTAGTACTTACTGAGGAGAAGAGTCTGCCATCGCTCTCCATGCACAGATATCTTGAGGTCGCTACTCCTCTGAAGACCACCCGTCCCGGAGCAACCGGACGGATCTCCAGCAGGCCTGTGGTTTGAACGGTCATCATTTAGAATCCAGAAGAATGCAGCAGTCATATGTGTGTCAGTTTGTGGAAACTTTCATAATGCAGGACTTACTGTTCAGAGTTTGTTCTGCTGAGCCGTGGATGTGTCCATCCTCTCTGATCTGGACATGTTGTCCAGGCTTGACCGCGTACAGGTGCCGGAGGCGGACCACTTGGCTCCAGCTGTGAGTGATGTGGGGTCCGTGATCCGAGAGCGGCATGCTGGAAACTCCAGAATCAGAAAACAGCATTGTGGAAATGGTGACCACAATGAGCAGCATGGTTCTTCAAAGTCGCGTGTCTCTTCCTGCAGCTGCAATGAGGCAAGCCAAGTTTCATCCAAACACGACCTTTTAAATGCAGTCCTTATCAGCCGCAGATAACCCTGTTTCCCACAGCCAATTCTCAGAAGCAGACCACAACACACCCCTGCACGTCATCCAACTGGATCCCAGCTCTCTGTTGGCCCCCGTGAGCCCCGCACAGAGCCAATGCCCTCATCTGTCATGGCCGCAAATCAATAGAATAAGAAAGTGACAGTTTCTAGCTCTTTGATCCATAATCAGATTGAGCATTAATCAAATAAAAGAAAACCATTGTATTTCAGTAGAGACAGCTTTGTTTTCCATTTTATTTTCTTCTAGTTTGGCATAAAGCTCCGTTCAGATTCATTACACAAAGATCATCATAAAAACTACCCCTAACAGAGCTCACAGGGGGAGGAGGGTGGGGCGACAAATGCACCGCTCGCAGAAATGGATGAAGAGGGCATAAAGTGCACGCCTGGTTCTTAAGTAGGACGCGCAACAGGTGAGTTAATTGGGCTAAAGTTCTCCCAAGGTCGTTCATTTTCATGCCTTCTGCAAAGTGTTCCATCACGGACACTCAAATACGTATTGTACAGGTGCAAAAATGTCTTTTTTTCTGAGTCTAAAGCAGGAGTGGGCAAACTGGGACCCATTAAACTATTTAGCCCTTGTGCTATCCTATGACCCCACCCTTACATTGATTGTTCTCCCTACAAAGGTGGAGATGATTTCATGTAATCCATGGACACCAGAGAAGATCACAAATCATTGAAGAAAAAAACTTCAGCGCACTGTCTAGTGGGGTCTAGATGACCCTACTCCCAATGTTAAAGTGCCTAGGATAGAACAAGGGTTAATCTGTCCCACCAAGCTGTATTTACTCAATTACTACTCCTTATTTGAAACTCAATGAAAAATCCTTATTAATGTTTTATTTTCCTTGTATTTCTGGTGTCTCTCTATAAATGATGCACTACAAACACACTTTCTGTTGCTTTCATGTGCATTCCTGTGGTGTTGGAGGATGTGTAGTTTTTCTTATGTTCATGTGTTTTTCTGAGTCACACACTCATCTTTCTGATCATTTTAACACAACATGAACCCAGAGTTTCCACTAATGTTAGAACCAAAGCCACACATTTGAAATAAAAACTCTACAATGTTCTGTTTTAAAATGTATACATCAATTAAAAAATGAATACATTGTTAGTGTGTTTTTGGCCAGATTCCATGTTATTTCCTTCTCTTTGGAGGTGGATCACCGAAACACTCCTGGGCCGCTGTTCTGACCCTTCTGTCAAACTTTAGAACCCTTAGAGGTCGGCCAGTCAAAAACTCTATCATAGTTGATCTACTCAAAAGTCACATGCTGTGATGATCAAAACAAAAAGCCCAACTGACATTTCCATTTTAAACTAAACTAAATAAAACCTCTGTACAGAATTAAAGACAAATGAACTTGTCTCTTTTTTTCAAATGCAGACCCAAACGAAAAAAAATGTGTTGCTGTTCCAACGTGAAGCAATGATTTGTAAAAAAGAAACCAACACATGTTCATGCAAATGTTCTCTTGAGTCGCCTGCAGTTCTTGCTCTTCACTGTGTCTCCGTTGAGAATGCAGATTCCAGGCTGAGAAAGGGAAGCGGAGTCCAGCAAAGCAGCTCTGGCCCAGCGAGAGGTGGCTTGTGCTTCTGACCACAAGTGGAATGGCTGTGAGCAAAAGCACTTGCTCTACCAATATGCATATTTCAAAGCGTGTTTTGAAATATGCAAACAGCTTCTTCATGAATTCAAAACAAACATTTAGGAAAGTGTTACAGTTCCTTTTTTTTGACAAAAGTTAAAATACAATCAGAAGCTCTGCTTCAAGAAGGTCCTAAAACACTAAAATGATCTTCCTTAGAAGGCAGATTGTTAGTGTGGCAGAAAGTGTCAAACAGCCTGTTGTATTTACATTTAAAGACCTCCAGTATCCTCAGGAAGGGACACATTGCTGACACCAGCTCACATTCATCTTCTCTCGTAGTTTCACTCTCAGGCAAATAATGAGAATTATTGAATGAATCAAAAATGCTACAGCTTTCCTCTTTGCAGGGAGTTCATGTTTTGCTTTTGCACCCGTTGGCTCCTACAGAAACATTTGTCGCTCTTTCTCAATCCATCCGCTCCAAGACTTTGCCTTTGCCAAGAGATCTGATGTGTTGGAAAAAAGTCATCAACCTCTGTCAGCAAGTGATGCGGCAGGGCAGATGATGCTCTCAAAACAAGTCTCATCATTGCTGACAGGATTTCGGAGAACATCTCTCCAAGACTTGCTGGACACAACAAGATGGTGGCGGTGTGTTCAGCTGTCCGTCCATCTCCCATGACTGACTGTGTTTTATGCTGCTATTTTCATTGGTCATACAAAAAATGAAGCCTTTATTAGTGTGTGGTCGTCACGTTATTAGAACTTCTAAGCTCAGTAGCTTTAGACGTGCCGTACAGAGATTCTGCCCTGGCTGTGGGGTTTTACGCCGTCTCAGGGTTTTATAGATAACAAAAATCCTTGGATCTTTGTGCTGGAAGCCAAAAAAATATGTACAGTGGTTTAGTTTTTAGAACTTGAAGGGTTTACAACTCAAAGCCTTCTGCAGGAATCATTTTCCCTTTGCCCCAGGAAAGATGTCTGATTTACAGAGCAGGAAAAAGATGACCCAAAAGAACAGAGTGTATGTTTCAAAGGGGTTTTAAAACTGGGTGTGTGTTGTCTGTTGTTGTAGATAATCATGTCTGTGTTGATTGGATATTGTGTCTGCCCTTGTTGTGTTGATTCCTCTGTGATGTGTAATCATAGTAATTATAGCAGCTGCACTTACAGATTTCTATGGCTTGCTGATGGGAATGTTTGCTTACTTACAGTTAAAAAACAGAGATTGAACAAAATCATGTGCTGAAAGCAAAGTCAGCTGGAGCCTTGAAACCAAAGCATTGACAGGAGACGCTTTGCTGCTTTCAAGTTCCAACATGGCCAGCTAGTGCGGCTAGAGCTTTTGCCCTCCTCCATACGGATCATTGGAATAGTCCAGGATTTCAGGTCTTCAATGTCGGCTCATTGCTGGTACCTGCCACCAGCTTTTAGGGGCATCCCGTCATGCTGTTCCCACTCTCCTCGCCCAGCATGGCTCAGAGGGAATCACTGGAACCTGTGTGTTTTCTGTGCTACAGTGGCAGAAATAAAGCGGAACTGTGATCACAGTAGGGGACTTTCATGTGTGATGTCCTGAAATGTTAAAGAACTTTCTGGATCTTCTTGACTCTTTGAATCCTCATCAGGGGTGAATGGACCCACTTGTGAACATGGACACTGTCTTGAGCTGGTGATGTCTTTCAGTTAGCCTGGATTTAACACTGTGACTGTAGAATTGATTATTTTGCCTTGAGAGGGTTGCGTCAGGAAGGGCATCCGGCGTAAAACATTGCCAAGCATTACCATGCGACTCGTTCGCTGTGGCGACCCCTGATGGGAAAAGCCGTAAGTGAAACAACAACTGTATAATTGATTATTTGAAATTTCACATGAACATGACTTTGTTCAGAAACCGCTTTCTCACCTCCTTGGTCGCATCATTTCCCCTTTTGCTGCTGATCGCTTTTCCAAACCTGTGCTACACCTGTAATTAATAAAGGAATTAATAAAAGAATAAATACTCCAAAAACTAAAATGTAGGATCTTTTAATCCACGTTTCTTTGTACCACAGAACAAAAAATATCACAAAACCCATTGCCAGTAAAAGAGACTAAAAATGAATGAAATAAATACTAAAACAATAGTAACTATTTAAAAGTCCATCACAAAGAGGCTGATGGAAGTTCTATTAAAAAGGCAGTCCTGGGTCACATTCTTCGCGTCCTCAGTCACAGCAGCAGTCTCCACCCCTTTCTGGACACGCCCCCAAATCATCTCAAGAGAGTTCTACCCATATGAGCCCCATATGGTTAAAAAGTCAGCAGAAAATGTTGTCTGCAGTTTCCATGGCGGCACCACATGTGTTTGCCCACATTTGTGGGCACTTAGTGGGGTAGCTTGCTACGCTAGCCAACCGCCTGGTGAACAGTGTCGCGAGGTAGCGAGCTACACTGTCCACAGGGCTAGCGTGCTGTAGATGTCTCCAAATGTGGGGGGTTTGTGGTTCAAAATGCCTCTGCACATTTTTAGAAGAAGGAAGCAGGAACATATCCCCTTAATTTGAGCTCTATTGCACCGGCTGCCTGCTCATTTCAGAATTCCCTTTAGTGCTTTCAGTTGCTTTTAAAGCGTCACATGGTTTGGCACCTGCCCACCTGTCTGAGTTGTTGCACCCTCATGCCCCATCTCAGTCTTTTCGGTCAGCTGATCAGCTGCTTCTACTAATGTTACAGACGCAGCTTATGCTGAAACCAAACCACGCTTTTGTTCAGCGGCTCCAAACTTTGGAGTAACAGTCTAATTATTGAGTCTTTGCATAACAAACACATTTTTGACTTAGCTTGTAATGCACTGATCTCTTCTTTCACATGGGTCCCTGCACGATCTCTTCCACAGCTGCTTTATGCATACTGTATCTGTTTTTGTCGATTCTTTGAAACTGTACAGCACTTTGGGTTCGCATAAATCAGTGAGATGCTTCATGAAAAAAGTTGGCCTGGTGAATTACACAGACAGCTGATAACAGGATGGGCTCCATCTGCACTAACAACTGTCCTCACATCTTTCCTTTTCTTTTGGAAATGTGTTTATGACAGTTCTAAGCACTATAAGTTGTGTCACAATGTTCAAACGTGGCATAAAATCTTGGGCCATTGTATTATCAGGATTCTACAAAGTGTGGTTTAAAGCATGAAGACATAAATGAATGCAGAGTCCTGCTATTGTGATATAACTTGTGTGTAGATGGTAGATGTATGAACAGAAGAGGTTATCTTGACATTAGCAGTGTCTCCCCACCAGGTCCTTAAGTCCCCCCCTGTGCTGCATGTTTAACTAAGGTTGTGTGGCACAGTAATGTTCTGAGAGGTCGGGACGTTGTTGATAGCAGATCCTTTTATCAGATGGAGTCCAAAAGTCTAAGTGGCATCAAACTATAATGTGTAACTAATGATGGTTTTCCGCCCTCTCTTTTCATGCAATGCCTGAACTCTATCCCAAGAACAACGATTATTTAAGAGCTCGCTCAGCTGAATGTCATCTCTTCTAAGTTAGTTTCTGTTTTTGCACAGAACCTTAACTTAGCTGGTTGCCCTGTTACTCTTTGAGTGGCATCCTACAAAATTCAGGCGACCATGAAGGCTCAAAAGCTGCCAAAGCACAGGGTCCTGTGGGAAATTAATGGAGGAAATACAGAAAGCAGCAGGAGATCTGAGAGGTCAGGTATCAAATACAAGGGAAAACTGGCTGGTTGTATAATAACTGAGGCTGTAGCATGTAAATGTTTGCATTATCATGCAACAATTGTTCTTTGGCAGCAGAAACATGGATGTCAGGATTCATACATGTAACAAACAAATCAGTCTTCCAGTAGTCCAATCTAAAACTAAACCACTAAAGTTAAATGATTTCTATCAAGTAGTTTTGTGTTGTTTCCAGATCAATAAGTTCCCCAAAGATCCTGTGGGACTTCCAGATCCAGACTGACAGGATGGTAATGGCGAACCAACCAGACATCGTAGTGGTGGATAAAGAACAGAGGAAAGTCGATGTGGTGGATGTGGCAGTGCCAAGTGATGGGAACATCAGGAAGAAGGAACATGAGAAACTGGAGAAATACCAGGGACTCAGAGAAGAACTGGAGAAAGCCTGGAAAGTGAAGGTGACGGTGGTGCCTGTGGTAATTGGAGCACTCGGGGCAGTAACCCCCAAGCTTGAGGAGTGGCTACAACAGATACCTGGAAAGACCTCAGACCTCTCAGTCCAGAAAAGCGCAGTGCTAGGAACAGCTAAGATACTGCAGGACCCTCAAGCTCCCAGGCCTCTGGTAGAGGACCCGAGCTTGGAGGAGAAGCCACCCATGCAGGATCAGACAGAAGGGAATCTTTTTGGGCAGATGGTGTGTTATTTATATATAAAGTCATATAAAACACACCAGTCTTTTCACCATTATAGTTAGTGTTATAAGATAGTCTTGTTAATTATAGTTAATTGGAATGATTGATTGATAGTTGTGTTGATAATTCTTCCACTTTAAAGCTGATTCTTTTTAACAAACCATCATGTTAGATTCAGCTAATCTCTGTCTGCTTCCTTCTTGTGCTTTTTTCTTATTCATGATCTCACTGCACAATTAAGTTACACAAAAATGTCACATTTTCTTTATTTGTGCACTGGGTAAAGTCTGCAGATTGGCTCAGACTGAGCTTTGGGAGCGGGTCATTCCTGGTTCCAACAACAGGCTTCTTTCCGCTCTTATCACATTCTGGCCTCTGCTTCCGCTGGGCTGCCTTGCATTTACATACAAGTTAAACTATAATCAAAGTAAATATCACCATTCACGCAAATGCACTCTGAGGCCCAGATTTCAAAGCTTATCTCGGAATGTGGTTTTTTACATTTGAAAACGGATCCTCTTCTTGTGTTTTGTAGCACTTTGACAACCTTTCATGCAGAAATTGGGCAGACTAAAGGAGGATTTGGAGTCTTTCCAGTGTTTGTTCCTCATTCCGAGCAGTTAGAATGCTACCAAGAGCATGTTATGGAATCCAAAGCGCTCAGTCTAAACTCACTAAAACCCACCAACACCACAAGGATGTCAGATAGAACTTTACTTTGTTCAAATTTCTTACTTAGCTTTCAGTTCTCACTCATTTTAATTGTTGAGACTCTGCTGTGAGTTCAGAAGAGAACCCAGGTGAAGAAGCTCCAGCCATCAGCTGAATTCTCCTGATCCAGCATTTTACATGAAACATAAATAATATTTATTTCATCTTTGAGCAAAAAAAAAAAAAAGTTATTGTTGAAAAAAACACAGCAGGTCAGGTTCGCCTTCTTTCTTATTTTGCTCATTAACCTTATGAGCAAAAATGTCAGTTTACTTCTGCCAGTAGATGGCGGCCAAGAATAATAAACTCATCTGCTGCAAATGTGATTAAAAAAAACTGTTTGTTATGAACATTAGCAATAGTTTTGACTTATAGAGCCATGAAGAAAAAAATTGCAGTTTCTAGATTCAATCTGTTTGGAAGATTAGAAGAACAACAATTTTCAAACAAAACCCTGAATTATGGCCAAGCATCACCTGTGTGTCTAAGTGACACCACTTTAAAGCAAAAGAGGAACAGCCTAAACTAGGAGGGCTGCATGGTGGAAGACTGGTTAGGACTCTCACCTCATAGTAAGACCCTGGTCCTGTTCTCCTCGTGCTCATGCATGCATAGCTTTTCTCCAGTATTCCCCCACAGTCCAAAAACAGGCTATATATTTAATGAAAAATAAGATGCTAAATCTAGTTGTTGGGGGCTGCACGGTGGCGCAGTGGTTAGCGCTCTTGCCTCACAGCAAGAAGGCCCCTGGTTCAAGTCCCGGCTGGGGGACATGAAAAACACATCAATGGGGGACCTTTCTGTGTGGAGTTTGCATGTTCTCCCCGTGTATGCGTGGGTTTTCTCCGGGGTCTCCGGCTTCCTCCCACCATCCAAAAGCATGCTTCATAGGTTAATTGGCAATTCTAAATTGTCCCTAGGTGTGAGAGTGAATAGGTGTGAATAGGTGGATATTCCACCCTGCAACAGACTAGCGACCTGCCCAGGGCATCCCCTGCCTTCGCTCACAAGTGGCCGGGATAGGCTCCGGCAGCCCCGTGACCCCGAAAGGGAAAAAACGGTTAAAAAATAAATCAAAAAATAATCAAGTTGTGTCTGAGGAGGCCAGGTGTCATGCTCACATCCACTTCTGCAGCAGCCCAGCTGAGTCATTGTGCAGAGAAAAAAGAAACCTTTGCATGAAATAAAGCCTCACTGCTAACAGTCATGTCGCTCTTCAGCAGGAACATGAAGATGCTACCAGCAGAAGAGATCCAGGAGATTGATCACAGGAGCAGAAAGAACATATTTAATGTTCTATTGTCATCAGACAAAAGAACCAAGAGGTCAGTTAGTAACTACAGACACGATGACCTTTACTGCATTAAAGATTTCATGTTGGTTCTATAGCTAGTCCTGCCTTTTTACCTCCAGACAGGTACGTTGAAGATGGGTTGGGTTGAAGGTGTGACATTTACCCATAATTCCACAGTCCTCTGGGGGGGGGGGGGGGGGGTCTGCAAAGCAGCAGCAGGAAGCAGATCAGACAGATGAGGGCAGCAGAGCAACAGGAACTGCTGGCTCATGACAGAAAAAGTGTTATGAGGAGCCAACCCGGGCTATCGATTTCTGCAGCCAAAACAGTGGTGCGTCTGCACAAACAGCAGGTGGCATTAGCAGTTTTAAAGCCTTCAAAACAGAACTCCCATCACAGATATGGACCTGGGCCACAGTGGTCACGTTGATCTTCTGTGTCAGATTTATTGCTTCTGAACACGTTGTGCTCTAAATGGGGCTAGAACAGTGCCATAAAAGTACCTGTACTCCTCACAGAATGTGATCTACAATGATTTTAGTAAAAATGCAAACACTGTAAACAAATGTCCCTCACAAATATGAAAATTGACAGTAAAAGAAAATGAATCTGACAAAGATTTCAAAAAATCCATGAAGAAATAGAAAAAGTCAACTTTAGGAAGAAGTACTTGAAATTTTTATTTTTTCCCATGTTGTTAATACTAATAATAATAATAGGGCCCCTTCACCCGTCACCTGGATCTCTTTGCTTGCAGATCCTCAGGTTTGATGGAAAGAACACGTGAATTCAGGCCAACAACCTCATCCAGAACTCATAAAGCTGTCTTGGAGTTTTGATATTGAATGTTTTGAAATGATGTCACTGCTGCCACCAAACCTCCAGAAAATGGTGAACACAATCCTTTGTGACTCAAATGCCAACTTTATTTAATGCAATGCTGAGCATCTTCCGGACATCTTGCTGTGTGAAGAGACTTTTGATGACGGGATGATGGGATTTAAGAAGTAAATGTGTTTTCAGCTACAGTTCAGTTCTTAAATCCCACCTACTCCCCTGTGGGCAGATGTTTGACATCATTGCTGACTCAGGCTATGTCGGCAGTTACTCTTTTCATGAACTCTGCTTGAGGAGGAACTCTGACTCCAGGTTAGTTTCTGTGCAGCCTGGCCTGGACTTGGGGGAACAGAAAGTTGCCTTTCAGGTGGGGTTGACGCCTGTTTTAGCACAAGGGCTGCAGCGGAATGGAAAGACCAAAAATACATAAAGAGGCTATGAGCACACCTGTCCAAGTCTGCCAAAGGCCGGAGATCACCAGTGCTTAGAGGCAGAGGAAAGGGGAAAATACACAAATATAAATGTCAATAAAAACACGATTAAATGAACAATTTTGACGTGATCCACAAGTTCAATGAAGTCAAACCATCCAATTTTTTTTGAGGACCAGCAAAAAGACAACCGAGCAGAGGTATGACATTCAAAAACAACGGCATAGTGATTAGTTCAATAAAGTTCATAGTGTCTGTATTATTAACAGACTTCTTGGTTCCTTTGTTATGGGCCTCCTTTGGTGGTCTCTCTGGTCCTGGTCTTTGAGTATCTCGTCGTAGGAGGGGTGGAGGTTCTGGGGTCGCTCACACAGGGAGCCCCGGCTGTTTGTGCTGCATGGAGGGGAAGCCACACCTTCCTGTCTACATTCAGTCCCATCGTGGTACATTCTAGTAAATACACACTCACCTGAACACACCTGCTCATGGCTGCATCAGAACGGATGGATCTAAGTGTGACGACACGCCTGACATATGCAGGTGTGTGTGTGTTAGCTCGTACATGTGTGTGCAGAGAATGTGTGTGAACTTTTGAGTGTGTGGATGTGTGTGGTTGGACACAGTCATTTCTCACATTGATGACTATTAGCGTCAGGAACTCAGGTTGGTTCTTCAGACATTTTTTTGGGGTCAAATCAGGATCAACTGGCATTGAATCAAAAGCCAGATTGTAAATTTGAAAAAAAAAAGGGGGGGGGGGACTTTAAAAACAGTTTTAAAGTACACATTATAAACTTAAAAGAAATACTGAAATGTGAAAGAATTGTACTGAAATATTTCATTAAATAAACTATTACCCTAAAACAGTTACCAAATGAAAGATCTTTCTTTGTAAAAGCTGCTGTTTTGTATTTTTGATTGGCAGCACACTTTCACCTCTGATGTCGCTGCCTGTTTTGTCCTGTGTTGCCAGATAGAGTCACTGTTTTTCAGCCCAAAAGTCATCTAAAAACCGCCAGCTCCCACAAAAAAAGAAAAAAAAAGAAAAAAACAGCCAAAAGGTTAATCGGGGATTCATTATCTGTACTTAGCAGTAATTAATTATCCTTTCTTTATTACTTCACATTTTGAATGAAAGTCCAACTTTGATGCATTTTCAATGATTTTACATCCACAATCTATCCAATTAGATAAAACATTCAATAGTGGAGTCCCATTGAACTTCGTTAATGGCTACAAGAGATGAAACTTGAGATACACCCCCCCCCCCTTTATTTCTTAGACATTAAGAACAAAAAGAGAAAAAAAAGAACAATAAAATAAAAATGTATTGGTAACATATTATCATGATCAAAACTGGACATTATGTTTGCATTTTTACTTTTTGTGAATTTAATTTACATAAAATAGAGCAAAAGTCCGGTTGGAATTTTAAAAACCTGTTCTTGTAAATGAATTTTTTTAATAGCCTATTGATAAAATATTCAAAACTTCTTCAAATATCATCTGAGATTACTCCAGAAACCAATCTGCATTTTCTTAGTTTGGTGCAACAACAGTAAAAATCCCTGCAAAAACTTGTATGCATTCATAAACAAATGGTCGATAGTTTCTTCATCACAAAAAGCTCAGCTGTTTTTCCTCACTACATGTCTTTAAAGTTCAGCTTTATATCAGATCGGAACACTAATTAATGCTAGACAAACATGAAATAATAATTATTAAATGGAAATTGTCAAAAATGTGTGAAAAAATAATAAAGCGTTACATCATCGGCATACGCTGACAGTTTACAGGATTGCAAGATCTTTTGTGAGGCTGCGCTCCGTGTGATGCTTTACCTCACAGCCTGTGCTGTAACTGACCAGGAAATATGCAAAATACACAATTTTAAGGATTGAAATGATACATAAAAATTGCATTTATGGAAGAGATTAATGGACACATTTGTCTTTATTAGTTTTAGTTTGTCTTTATTAGTTGCTCATGAATGCGAGGACGATAACGTTGTGGTTCTGTCTCATGCCTTTCCCCTGACTGCACCTCCCTGGTTGAGAAGTATTTTGATTTGAAATAAAAAACTGTCAAACCGACCCCAAACCCATCCAAATTACGTCAGACAGTCCAAACCAAATTTTACCCACACTTTTTTTTGTTTTTCCAAAGTTTACTCGCGCATGTCCGCCAGCTACAGTTGGAAGACTTTTGGTGGGAAATGTCAAAGTGATGCAAATCTGGTGAATTTTGACAATCCAGACTTTTTCTTTCACAGCCCTATTCTGATATGTGGAAGACTTGGTGTCACGGAATTCCAGCCGGACACAAACTACAATTATGAATTTCCTTACTGACCAATTTTCCAATGGTTTTAACTTCTGTGAATGAAAGCGGGTGTCATCCATTGGTCATTAAAAATCTGAGTCCCTGACTGCTCGACGTTTAACCTGGTTTTAACGATGCGACGCGTGAAGCAAGAATTGTGAACACGGAAGCCCAAAACACACAAATACACACGTTTGTTAGACTTTTCTTTGGAAGTGGTTGCTTGATGCACGTTGCTAAGGCCGATGTTAAATAAACCATGTTTTCTATATTTTGGTAATGGTTTGAAGTTTTTTTGTTTTTCTTTTAAAGTTTTTAGTTTCTTTTAAATTTTTTTTTTAAATTCTTGTTTTAAGTTTACAATGTACACTTCTCAGTCTAAAAGAGTTTATACAGTTTCAATTTACCATCTAGTGTTTCATTCACTTTACAATGATCCTTACTTGAGCCCATCGTTTTCTCTCTTTATCTTGTTTCTCTCCATTGTCTGTACAGTTATAGACTTTAGAAAAACCAAACTAATGATGAACAAAGTCAGAAAAAACAAAGTTTAGTTTCACATACAAATGATACAAATGTACACACAGTTCATAGAGTAGAGATCATAACAGAACCTCCACTGTAAAGATGAAATCTGTCCAAAACAGGAGGCACTCTGAATTTGTCTGCTGGTTCAACTGCTGGACAGCAAAGAAAAGTCATTAGAATTCATACAAATTGTCAAATTGAGCAAACATTTAAATATTTATTAGTGAAAAATGATGAATGTCTGGAAAGATGTACACGTACATCAAAGAAAACTCACTAGTGCCATTAACAGTTAGAGCCTCTAAAGTCTTTTTACTGTTAACAACTCTTGTTGTTGATATTCCCTTATTAATACAACCGTGTTAGACCTTTTCCTTGTTTTTAAAATCAAAATTATGTTAAATAAAATCCCCCATTTCAAAGTAAAGATGATAACATACATCTAATTTAGAGTAAAACATTTTTATTCCCAACTTGGTTTAAGCTGGACTTTAACCGTGTGCACAGCACATACAGTGTTACACATGAAGACCTGTATAAAACTACAGGACCACTGAGTAGTAACAGATACAAAATAGTCATAAGACCACAGGACTCAGGTCGATCATAGTAGTTTCATGACCAGACTTCACCTGAATGCAGAGCAGCAGGCGGCAGAGAACAGAGGGCATACACAAAGCAACCAGATTCCAAGTCACAGGACTAAAAACGTCAAAAATGACAACAAACACAGTCATTCACTGCCTTCACTAATGCACGACCCATGCTGGGCCACTAAACAGAAGTTTGAAATGTCAAATGGTTCACTGGAACCATTTCTAGAACTATGCTGGGAAAAGTTGTCAGTCATCTGGGTGATGCCACATGAGGTGAATGTTTCACGGAAGACGATTTTTTTAAGTTCGGTTGCTCAACTTCCAGACATGTGTAGAGGGACTTTTGCAAAGACATCTAAAATCACTATAAAACCCACTACAAACATGAAACAACGTTTTTCCTGCTTGAGGATTCTTAAGGCAAAGCTTAAAGAATCTTGGAGAAACGATGGAGGCTCTGCTGCCTCTTGGTCATCTGTAAACCCTGAGATGAGTTTCAGAACCAGCCTTTGACGTGAAGCGACTGACGTTTGCACACAACACCAACAGTGGACTGGTTCAGGACGGCGACGAGCCTGCATGCACAGACGTGGAGCGGCTAGTCTTCTGGTGCAGCCAGAGTTAAACCCACTCAAAAGGGATTTCAGGAACAACACCCCCCCACGCTTAAACACACACTTATTATCCTCAACAGTCCCTTCAATGGACGAACACCGCCTCCTAAGGTCCACCTGAAGTTAACCTCCTGCATAGACGTATTCCAGAGGAAGGCCCAGCAGAGGTTGTACTTTCTGCACCAACCTAAGAAGTTCCACCTGCCTCAAGCACTGCTGACCCTCTTCTACGCTGCAGCCATCCAGTCTCTCCTGACCACACCCATCACGGCCTGGTTTGGATCCACAACCAGACACGACAGGGACAGAAGTCAGGGAAGTCAAATTCTTTGCACGTGCATTTAAACTTGGTCAATAAAGCTGATTCTGATTTGAATGAGAAACACTGAGCATCTTCTGAGCTGTAACAGCAGACTCTGTGCTCTGCGATCAGCTGGACAGCAGCTGGATAACCAAATGAGCGGGTGAGGCTGGATCAGCAGAGGGCAAAAAGGGATTCTAGTGTAAACAAGATGCACGTCATGCAAAACAGAACCACTGCGGATTAGTGAACGCAGTGTGAGCTCCAGATCTTCTTGTGTTTGTGCAGTTTTATGCCTCTGGCTTCAAGTGTAGAGCGTGACGATTGACGGTTGTAAATAGATCACGTTTTAAGAGCATCTGAGACTAAGCTCGTCTGACATGAAACCTGCAGGCCTCAGGACCTTCTCTCCAAGCTGGTTTGGCAGAAGTTAAAGGCTAAAGCCACTACAGAAGAAGTTTGCATGACATTTGCTTAAAGTATTTGCAACTGAAAAGCAGAATGTGGATGAAGAGTGGATCACCTTCATGCATCATCACTTCTGCTCGAGACTTACAGAGTAACTGAAGAAAACACACCAATCCCAAATGGAAACCAGATTCCTATGTTAAATATTCCACTTTCTGTTTCTGTTTACACTTTTTTTATGTTTTAATTAAAAATATACAGAAAGGAGGGAAAAAAGAGAAATGACAACTTTGTGTATGTTTAAGCTTTGTCATTTCTAAAAACAAAATGAAAACAGTTATTAGGCATCAATGAGCAACATTTTATACTCCACTGTTTGATTGATTTCTCCCAAACCTAGAACATTCATAGATGCTGCGTGCAGAAGATCAGCACCAGACCAGCATTTGCTCTGAAAAAAGGGAAGAAGTTGGGAATTATATTGATCACGACTACAAAAGCAAAAGTTTTGGAATAAAAATATGATATTGAAAACCTAGTTCATTATTATACAAGGATTTCTTCCTGCTATTCTCATAAGTTTCCTCAAAAAACATCCCATTGGGGTCATCCTAAATTCAAACTGCAGATTTCAGAGCAGTGAAATCACAGACGTTAAGGGCCTATATCATATCATCATCACCAATATGAGTTATTTTCATAGCTATCCAGAAGTAAGTTGACTCACTCTCCGAGGCACCGCCTTTAGCTCCTTGTGGGTGCCGTTCATTTCATGACGTCATCCTAGAGTCGGCTTCGGCAGCGTGTCTGCATTTCGTCCAAAATAACAAACAGCAACCAAATGTTTTGCAAAGATGGATGTGAATATCACAGGAAAGCGTTTAGCCGATCACTGCTAGCTCCATGGAGAAAGTGGGCGTGTCTGTTAGCCTGGAGGCGGTGCTGGCAGTGCAGACTCTTCCTGGAAGGGGCGGTTCCCCACTTTGTGACATCACAATGTGAGGACCCACTTATTTGTGTAGTGGGAGGGGCTGGTGCTGAGAGCACAGGTTTTTAAGGGGAATGTTCAGAAATGCTTTAACAGATCAACATAATGCTTTAGGGTTGTTTATAGTGAGGAACGAACATTATAATACTCTAAAAACTTGTAAAAAGTTTTTTTTTCATGATGGACCCTTTTAATATGATAATTCCTTAGCAGATTCATTAGAAAAGACCAGTGCAGAGTGTTCCTGAGGCTAATAATACCATCTGAACAAAGACTTGATCAGCTCAGTCAAGCATGTTAACGTTAGCCTGCATACCATCCAGCTATGAACTCCTTTATTTCCTGGTATAGTGGACTTACGGCCATATGAGTAGTCAGCGTTTGAATGGATCTGGGTCATGGACAGTGGACAGGGATTTAGGAAAAGCTACAACTCTATGACAAAATGCCTGTAAAAACAGACAACAATTTGTTGACAATGTGTCAGTCAAAGTTCAAACTTTTACCAAATTGAAATGATGTTGAGATGGAACACTGTAACTAAGAACGCCAACACTCCTGCCTAAAGAGCCACGAAGGACCCAAGGCTGTCTCCATAACAGAATGTGTCTGTGAGGTCCCAAAAACAAGAACAGGGGCTGAGATTCCCCAGCTGAGACTGAAATGATCATTCATGTTTGCAAATAAGAACAAGAGGACTTTTGTCTTACATACAAAACTGAGACCTTCTAAAAAAAAAAAGCACTTCAGTTCACATTCATAAATAATAACATTATATTATATTATGAATAAACCTGTGTTTTTAAACCTTTATCTAACCAAAAAGGTCAGCTGAGAACCACCTCTCATTAACTAAGACAGGACTGGACCAGAGCCAGCAGCTCCATATCATCTCCTCAAAAAGCATTCAGGACTCATATGTTCCTGCCAGGATAAGCATGTCAATAATATTAACAGTGGGACTCACATAAATTCAAAAACCAGATGACCAAAACATTTTTTTTTGTTTTACCACACAGCACTATTTTCAAAATAAAAGCTGTCATTTGAACTGGTTTTATCTCAGCAAACACAGAACTGCAGGGGCTGAAGGGTTCCTTGACGATATGCACATTTATCTTTTTATTTTATATTCAATATGGTTGTAAAGGTCTTCCTTTAATCTTCTTGTGTTCTTTTGTTTAGATGTTTTCAGAGCCGCTCAGTGAGAAGCTGTTGGTGCTTCATGTGATCGCTCAGTAACTGTCACAACAGAAGCAGTTGTTTTTGAGGACTCTGCAAACATTGAAGGATTCCTTACCGTCTCTCATAACTGATGTGCCCCTGTAGAAAGTTTTGGGATATTTGAAGGTTTCTACATTAAATCTCCTAAAAGCACCAGAACATAATTCATCTTCTGACTTTGAGTGCCTTGACTCGCTGTCAGGGTGACCAACGTCTCCGCTGCCACTGAGGACAAGCAACAAAAGTTACTCGACGAAGGTGATGTTGTCGATAGATGACAATGTGAACAGAAAGTCTGTTTCTGACAAATAACACTGACAGAAAGTTTCTATAAAAACTTGTTGTTAGAGAATGAGCCCAAAGTCATTGACAGCATTCTGTACCTTCACCCACTTCATCCAGTTCTGTTCATTTGAAACTGTCTCTCCCGCCCAATGGAATACTAGCACCTTCAGTCACTCAGGGTTATATTTACAAAATATATAAAGAAAAATATAGGGTTACTACCCTGAGTGTATAGTGCAGTCCAACAGCTGTCTGTAAATATTTCTCCCATGATTATGTTTTCTAAAAGTATATCATAGGGTAAAGATAGCTGCGACGTGACAAGGCACAACAAGGACAACATGGCCACCAGAAATGAGTACTTGACCATAAAGCACCAGAACTGAGGGGCAAATCGGACTCAGAGGGAAGGAAAACTGAGTCAAATCCAACTCAAGTAAACAAGTTAAGCCAATTCTCCTAAACAAATTTGAAACATGGTTCACAAAAGACTGCCGGTTTATCTCAACGCAAAAATGTACGTGCGGGGTTTAGGGCAGGGAATCCAGTAAAAGCTCACTGCTGTATGCAACGCGTGTATGACTGCAACTGAGCAATCACAATTCCAACACTTCTTCCCCTTTTCCTCTCAGCATCCATGATGCAGCTTTTCTCTGGGATTCAACCCTCAAAGACCCATTCTGTAAACATTTCCTACTCGGCAGAGAATCACCGCACAGACACATCACAGTCTTTCATTTGCAAATAAATGAAAATGAAAATAAATCTTTTTTTTTTTTGTTCATTCAACTTAAGAACAATGCAGTTGTCTGACATAGTTATTTTACTTTCAATCAACTTAATTCAATTAAGTTGGTGTAACTTTGGTGTGAAGCTGTCAGTGCGTCATGACGTCATAACGTAAGCCATTGCAAGGAATTATGGGATACCATTTTCTTTGCATATCTGGGCAGATTGGGGTCTAAGTGTGAGTTTTTGTCCATGTGTTTTGTTGTCTAGCTGTTTTACTCTGTTGTAACGAGTGATTTAAACTGTTATGTTTTTTCTGCACCTTGAGTTAGAGTTTGGGAGAGGGCGATGACCAACCCCCTTCAGTGGAAAGACACCGTATGTTCCTATATGAAAGGCAGAGTCCACAACACGTGAGCTCCTGCCTTGTAATGTGAGACATTGCTGGGTCATTCATGTCTTTGATACGGAAATTACAAGGCCCACTGGTTGAAACTTTAGAAAAATGTGTCAATTTAAGTTGTATCAAGAAAATAAAATTAAAAAAAAGTGAAAAAAATTAAGTTAGATCAATATATTAAATTGAGTTGGATATACATAAAAATTTAAGTTGAATAAACTTAATTCAATTACATGTTACCAATTGAAGTGATTCAACTAAATTGGATCAACTTTTTTCTTTTTAGAGTGTCAGTCAGCCATGTCTGTGGCGTTCATGAATGCTCTTTAACATGTTCTCTGTCTCTGAACGCTCTGTGGAGCATTAACTCCCACTGGGAAAAGAGGACGCATGATGTCTGAAAGCAGGATCTACAAGCACTGTTGATGGATTTTTTTATGCCACTTTGAGGATTTAGTTTGGTTGATTTTGTCGTTTGGTTTGGTGTTTTTCATAAGGACACCATGACCATCAAGCCTAGTACTGCTAGTAGTACTGCTAGTATGCTTAGTCTTTACTAAAGTGAGGTAGTACATGTGAAGTTTACTTTTTATACACTATCAATATGGTGTAAACTTACAGTTTTAGTCTAAGAAGTGTTCAGTTAGTATACTTCCTATACTATATGTGCACGGTCTACATAACATTCTTGGTATACTTATACTCAAGTTGTTGTTCACCTTTCAGCAAGTCCCTTCAGGGCCCGCCACAGCAAATAAGCCGTAACTGAATCACACAAGAGGTTTGTCAAAGTTTTAAACGCTGCACGCCCTTCTTGACACAATCCTGTATTTTATCCAGATTGGGGACAGGCACAGGGAAACACAGACTTTAGCCCCTTTGTGGCTAGGACGAGGGTCTTGCCCAAGGACCAACACTGGATGAGGAACATTGCATCCACTAGGAATAACCCTGGTTCCTCATGAACCAGTCCTACACGCAGCCAACATAGCCCTTCAACCGGTATGCTGTACTACAAAGTATACTTAATAAAATGAACTTCAAGGGAACTAGTATTTTGCTAAGGGTGGGATTTGAACCCTCAGCCAGATGACTGACAAACAGTTGCTCATTTGACTGAATTACACCAACATCAGAAAGTCCAGTGTGCAACCGTCAGTCCCAGTAAGGTTCAGTAAAGGCTAAATGGGAACATTGGCATCTTCTCATGTCAAACTTCAACCAACGAGACCATAAAAACACACAAAGCTCATACATACTGAAATAGTTACCTAATATTAACAGAAACGGCTGCAGTCGCTCATAAAATCCACTTTTGATTCTTCAGACAACACTTTTGACATGAACAAAGACGACCATCATATTCTCAGAGGAAAGAATAGACCATGCCTGCACAATAAATGATAACCAATGTCGCACTGCACCACAGACTAGGAGTTCCCTCGTTTGTTTTTTGCAATCCTCAACTTCTGGACAAAAAGGCAACACTTAAAATAGTCTTAAACCACTGGTGAAGCCATTGTCTGACAGTCCAGCTCTGTGACCTGGCTTACAAACCTCTACATTCTCCAACCTATATAATGTCAGAGAGGATTCCTGTCTCGAATGCGGGACATATAGATCTGACTTAGATTGACGGCAGAAAAGTTCAGAGTTCACTCCCTGACGGAGCTAAAAACAGACACAGTGAAGGTTGTGGGTTTTCTTTGACACCCCCTCCTTACGCTTCCCTACTGCCTCTCTTCACATTTCTCTCTGTCTCTTAATGGTTAGATGGTAAGATGACCATTTCCAACCAGATGTTTCCACCAAATCTTTGCTTCAGAAAGTTCACGTCTTTTGCGATCAGCCACAGACCAGAATCATTAACCAACTGTGGACGTGGGTTTGAACGCAAACCTCTGAACACCCTTCTGCTTGGTGGGTTTGGATTATTATAAGGGAGGGGCCTTAGCACTGAAAGACACATTTGCCTGATATCCAATCCATTTGAACGGCTATTTCAAGGCATTCAAAGCTTTGCAACGTTCCACAAACTACCCGGTCTAAAAAGGCGATTTGGACGGTCCTGCAGTTTGAGGAACACAGTGTTTTTTTACAAACCAACAACTTCAGCAGAAAAAATAAACTTATGGGGGGAAAAAAAACAGAATTCAGATGGAAATTTAAATATGAAAGCATTGGATGAGGCAGAGACTGGATGTCTTTCAGTTTTGATGCTGAGGTCACAATGTCTTTTTCTGAAACTTGTCACTGTTGGAACAACAGAACAATCAGTGGTCCGGTTGGTGGCACACTTCCTGCTTAGGGAAGAGCCATGAGAGGGCCCGGAGTCCTGTTTGAGGTAAAGGGCCTGTGAAACCAATACAGTGTTTGAACTTTTGAAGTAACTTTAGTGACTTAATGACATTTTCTGGTTATGGGTGCACATGATCTACACTGATGCTTGCTGCTGCTTTTGTTTTCTTGATAAAACCGGTTTTATCAACATTTTCTCTGTTTCTATTTTTTTTTCTCATGTCCTTTTTCTTATGGAACACAGCTGATGTTGCCCAGTTGAGTCATAAGCTACATTTCTCGCAGACGCATATAACCTGAAAGAAGTTGTGCGTATGTTGCGCATTGATCTGAAGAATGATGATGTAGTTAATATCCTATATCATGCAAAATCTAATTTTGGAGCTTTTAAGTGTATTATAATGTTAATCCCTCACAAAAGACAACGCCAAACCGGGATTTATTTACACATTTCTGAGTATAATATCTAAAAATCTGCTCTCTGAGCACCAGTTCCTCCCAATCCACGAAAACGAGTGGGTTGTCACATTGTGACATCACAAAGCGAGGGACAGCCCCTTTTCAGAAGAGTCTGCACTGCCAGCACCGCCCCCAGGCAAAAACACTCACTCCCACAATGTTGTTCATTTTCATGGGCAAAATGCTGCCGAGGTGACTGTATGATGATGTCATGAAATGGGCGGCACCCACAAGGAGAGAAAGGCGGTGCCTTCAGAGATCCAATCGTCTTACTTCTGGGTCGAAAAATGAGCTGCAAAAACAACTCATATCATAAAAAAATTGTTCTTTAGTGTGTCAAAGGTATTGTCATATATATGGATATAGTTTACTCTGAAAGGCTTAAGAATAGCATGATATAGGCCCTTTATGGTATAGCCGCTGCCTGTGAAGCAGCACTGGATGTACAGCAGTGGAAGACGGAGACAGCAGAGCTCAGATAAGCGGAAGTCACTGCAGCTTCTCAGACAGAACCATCAAAGGATACTTGTGCGGTGTTGGCTTTCTCTGTCTCATTAAATGTGTTTGTTTCTGTTGACGAATATATCAAATGTAAAACACGTGCACACAAAAACAAGACAAAACATGGAGCCCTCCAGCATCATGTGTGAGCTGATGCCCATTTTCCCGTGAGGGCAAACGAAACTGACACCCAAACAGAAGACTGTGTACAATAGCAGCAAATATGTGTCTGATAAATAAAAAAAGAAAAACATAAATAATGCTTTTTAGCATCTTCAGGCCCCCCAGCCCACACACACATTGAAAAAGACATCAGTTCCTATAAAAGTACAAAACAGCTCTTGAACATCAATTTAAAAAGAATATATATGTACACAGTAGGAAAACAAAAGTGATACACTTGCATAAAGGTTAGACTGAAAGTGCATCACAACCCCCCTCCCTCCCCTCAGCCCCACTCATCCTCAGACCTCCACCCACGCTCAAATATGAGGTGGTCTGTGAAGGCAGCCACTAGATTCTTGGCAAGAAGTGTGTGACCGTCATGGCAGGTGACACTCTGCTTCCTCTTTTTGTTTTCCCGTTCTTACTCAGGCCGATGAACATCCTCGGGTAGGCCAGCGACTCGTAGGCGTTGTAGTTGTTGGGAAGGAGCTTCTCTCGGAACTTGCACTCGTTGCTGTAGTGTAACTGAAAGAGAGGACAGGGGTTTTCTTTCTGCTGATTGTTTGAACAAAGAGACAAAAACAAAGATACTGGGGCATTCTTGTTTCAGGGGGGTTTCAAGTTTGCATTGTTCCAAGTGATTTCTATCAAACAATCACTTTATTTCTGACTCTTACTGTGTGCTATTGTACCAAAGGCGTGTCAGACATGGTTTGTACAGGAATTACAGATTGTGAAACAAGAAATGATGTGAGGCGGGAAGTAGGACATATCTGACAGGTTTTGGATTTTCTGAAGTCTTCACAAGGCACAGTTTGACTCCTTTTAGCAGCTACCTTATTTTTGACGGATTATATCTTCTTTTTGTCTTTCTTCTAAGCCAGGTAGTGACCACATCTGGCTCGTCAAAATCCTGTGACTGTTTTTCTTTCAATTCGTCCAAGTGTCCACAAGGAAGTTCCCAAATCCAACATTGTCCAAATGTGTCCCATGTCCAAAACCTTTGACTCATTAGAATAGTCTCTTTAGTTGATATAAAAGCTAAAAAAGAAATCAAATCTTCCAAATAAATTTATTATCAGATAAACTTAGCCGTACTGGTTGCCAGAGACACACCTGTAGTTTTTTGTTTTTAGTGCTTTATTTCTCAAAGTAATCTCAAACCAGATTACTGGTCTCTAATCTCTGCTGGTCTCCGAAAGGTTTGCGATCCTGGGATAACTGAGCGAGTGGATTCAGGAACTGAGGGAGCAAACCTTACAACTGCACAAGCCCAATGCTAACCGAGCAACCCCTCATTTTACAACTGCACTGTTGCAATCCTCGCTCCTGCACGCTTGCTGGGTTTGCGAGCTATGGTCAGGGGGGGTGTTTATCACTTAGGGGTGGTAACCGTTCTGGTTGATCTGATTGGCCAAAATTTACAGGTCAAATCCAGCAAGGCAGTAGGGCGGGACTTTAATTTTTAGAGGCTTTAATAATAAAAAAAAAACGGCGGATGAAACGTGGATTAAAATGTTAACCAACAGCCATAAAGAGCAAGGAAAGAAAGTGCAGCTGTTTATTTTGTGCTGTAAGTTTTTCTCATGTGAAAATCATTTAATTATGTAAACTTTAGTTAGCCCGAGACAGAGCTACTACACAACTGAAAGTACAGAAAGCGTATTGTAGGTACCGTAACTCTTCGGCCTGTAATAACCGTTCGTGGTCCTTTCGACTGAGGATAACGTCACACTACGGTGGCCCCACTTAGACAAACTACATAGCGTCCAGATCTGCTCGGGCTCTACATATTTTATTTCACTTTCCCTTTTGTAACCTAAAGTTATTTTCCCTCATAAGTTGTGTGTGACATTATTCTTTGTAGTGTTTATAGAGAGATTTTGCCACAACCCACTTTGTAAAAAGATCTGTGGCTGTTGGAATGAACCTGCTGCTCCACACAGAGAACCGTGTCTCTGAGCAGAGCAGCTGGAGTCTCATAGCTTCATGTTTGCAGGCAGTGGAAGGTGCTTTGTTATGGTGTTCGGTTCGGAAAAGGGTTCTGAACGCAGTCTGTTCGGCTGCAAATGCACTTTATAATAATCATAACAATAATAAAAGCACGTTTAGAAGATAATCTCGCTCTGTGTCAGAGCTCTGTTTGTTTACAACGGACCACAAAATATCTTCTTCTATGGTAGTATTATCATTTGTCCAGACCAATCCCTATCTGATACGTCATCGGACAAGCGGACAGCCAATGCCCCCCCCCCCCCCCCCCGAATGGTTGTTGCAGATACCTACACGAGTATTAGCATGTGGTTAACAAATGCTAACAATGGAGCAGCATCTAACCCATGTAGAATAAAATGAATCTTCGTTTTACTGCTTAATTTTTAATTATTGGCTTTAAATTTTGTTTCATTTATTATAATTTTTTTCATTTTGGTATGTATAAACGTACAATTATATCTGTTTGTTTGTTAGTTACATAGGTGTCTTACTTCACTTTTGATTTCTGCCCCCCCCATCATCTTTCCAGGTCTGGAAATAACAGACCCGAAAGAGGTGAAGCAAAAGAAGAAATAGATCAACATTAGATCGACAACAGTGAGATTGATACACACTAATACACACTTCCTGTACTTTTAGTTGTGCAGTAGCTCTGTCTCGGGCTAACTAAAGTGTACATGTTTATTTACCCAATAAAGTGATTTTCACATGAGAAAAACTTACAGCACAAAAAAAACAGCTTTCTTACTTTGGTTTTGGGCTGTTAACGTTTTAATCCACGTTGCATCCACTATTTTTTCTAGTAAAGCCTCTAAAAAATGAAAGTCCCGCCCTGCCGGGGATCTGACAAATGTCGGTCAATCAGATCAACCAGAAAGGGTACCGCCCCCAAGTACAAACACACCCCCTGAAAACTGCGCGCAAACCCAGCGAGCGCGCAGGAACACCGCTCACAGGATTGCAACAGTGCAGTTGTGAAATACGGGGTTGCTCGGTTAGCATTGGGCTTGTGCGGTTGTAAGCTTCGCTCGCTCAGTTATCTTTGTGCTCATTGAATTAACGGAAGCCATGGAACGCCATAAGATTGGCTCCAGGGTGAATGGAAGCTTTGGCACAATTTCAGTGAGGAAGATCTATCTCCCTCTCAGGCACGCTGGGTTGTTACGCCGCTCTTCACGCCAACATCAATTAGGCCTTCACTCTGAACCAACAGCTAAATACCCCGCTCCTTTGTGCTCATTCAATCACAATCACATTTCCACTATTAAATTCATAGCCGTTGATCTCCCTGCCTTCCGGACAGTTTCTATGGCCCTCCTCCACCCCGTTCATCATCATCCCGACACCACACCTCCATCAGAGACCGGGCTTTGGGGTTTACTCATCTATGGTCTGAGCTTGTCCCACACATGAAGGGCGTTTTCTGTCCAGAACCAAACCGCCAAAGACTACTGACTTAGCTCATGCACATCTTTCTGTATCACACAGAAACCGTTACTTGCACTCTTATATCTCCTTGTTGAAGTGGGGAGTTAATAATGTGTGAATCTGATTTTTTTGTTCTAATTAAGTAGTTCTGATTTTTGTTAAGAGGGGGTGGGTGTAGTTATTTGGCTGCAGGGTGAACCTCTGACCAACAGAAGACATTCCTGATTCTGGAAGCCTCTCACTTAATTATACCGTGAACACTCGATTCTGATTGGCTGCTGGGTGTGGATTAAAAAGGGATAGTCCACAGTGATAACGCACACCTAAAAGAGGAGTTCCGGTCACATCGCTTAAATGTTTTGTATCCCCTTGCTGGCATCTTTGAAACAAACTTTTGCTTCTTCATTTGGACAAAAACAAGCGGTAAAGGCTCGTTTCCACTGGTCTATCTGTGCTGGGTCTTCGTCTTCATTGCGTTGACACAAAATAATATACCGTTTATTAGTCAATCAGAATTATTACATTGCCTCCGCCACGTCTGTTGTCCACGTCCAGCCCTCCACAACGCAACACAAGTTTTATGCAGGAATTCTATTTCCACTCCGTTGATGCGTCAATTTCATGGCAAGAAAGGAACAGGAAACAGGTCTGGGTTTCAAAATAAGCAATTCTGTTGTACTTTCAAAATAAAACTTTATAAGACTTAATTTAATATTTATAGTGACGCGCTCACGCGGGGACACACGTTAACACTGCGAAAAGTTTAAAAATGGAGATTAAAAAACAACATCATATATGACACAAAACGTATTTTACAAGGACTGAGAAGGAGGAAGCATAGGGGTTTGATCATTGAAGTGTTGGCTGAGTGAAGACAGCGAGACGAACTACTTAACACAACCAGTCCTCTGGGATCCAGGGGGGGTCACGAACCGGAGACGGAACAATGTCAACTACTTGACGGCTGTGAGACGGACTCCTCACGCAAACAGACCAGTGTCAATGCAGGGTCAGGTCTATGAGCTGATGCTTCGTTTAACACATCCTGACAATCAGCATATATACAGTGTATCGCTTTCATTTGCCGCTGCTGTTGAGGTCGGTGCCGGCTCTTCCAAAACCCGCCGCACCATGTATCAAATAATCCACTTTTTGTAGAAAAGGGATTAAACCCAAAAAATAACAAGAAAGTACTAAGAATTGACTGAATATGTATTTCGTTTGTAAGTGGCCATGGTATAAGCGGGAAAAGGGCCTTCGGGACGCCAAGCGACAGACGGACGCTTTCATGAAGGCCGTTCATTTCTGATTGTGGACATTATCCCACTTCCCACTCTACATTAAGAATCATAACTTCAACCATATGTTTTTGCTTCTTTAGTCTTGCTGTTCCTTTGTCATTTACAGTAAAAAAAAAAAAATCTGACCTTGTTTTAAAGCTAGAAAACATCATCACTTGTGCTTTTTAAGCACTTTATTAATACCAAAACTGCACACATTTCTAATGTAGAACAGTGGACTAAATGTTTGCATAATATCTATGCAATATTGCATTTATATTTTTGTTCTAATACAAACCTCCAAAAACGATTTCTTAGTGTTCTCAGTTTTGTCCTAAAAACACGACCCCATGATGAAAACACATTCACTTTAGAGTAATTAACTCACACGTGTGTGTGTGTGTGTGTGCACATTAGTGTTTATTCCATGCATGCGATCCTGTGGACTTACGGATCCGTAGAGCTTCCCTCGGTGGTTCATGGCCACAAAGCGGTTGCTGCGAACCCCCAGCAGGGTGACCACCCCTCTCTCCACCGGAGAGATCTGCAGGAGACCTTCAAGGGAACCACAACACCCACTGAAGTATGCTGACACGGTCAACTTCCTGTCGTCATTCCTCACACGTCTGACTGCATGTGTACATGGCAAATGCTAAAAATGTGACCAAAGTGTAACGTGTTTGTCTTTTTAAACTGTAGAACACATGAATCCAAACCCATTTACAGCTTGAAGTTTTAGTTGTGTTGTATTGATAACCAGGAGATGCAGAAACAGTATAGTACGTCAAATTCTGAGATTTGGCTGCAAACTTGTTTCAGTGAATTTATAACACGCTTGTTTTTATTCTTCCTGCAAGGACTGTGTGAGCACAGAAGTGTGATGCAGATTCTCTCTGAACCTTGTTACACAGCTACACACATTTGTTTCTCCAAACCGTTCAATATGTCTCTTCAGGATTGTGTGCTGTTGAGTCTGTTTTATTTCCATGTCTAGAAATTGCAAGAAAAGGTCTGAAGGAAAGGTCAGGACCTGGCTGGACTGCTGGTCACTGATCGGTCACCAGAGCAGATGGGGGGACTCAGACAAACTGAGACTCCAGATTCAAGCTGTCTGGAAATGTCAGCCTTGTTGGGGTGTTTGGCTGTTGTCTGAGTCTTGTCCCAGAGGTTAGTCTGCCTTCATGGAGGCTCTGTCCTAACTTTAGGCGCAGGCTGGCTGCTGGCCTGGATCACAGCAAGCTCTGATTACACAGTAGGCAGAAAGCAGCATCAGATTTTGGACAGAGTGGTGCCAAAGATGTTTACTGTGAAGTTTTGATCAGTCTTTTCTGCTGGAGCATCCCTCCGCTCAGGTGAACTGAAGCAGGAAAGGTTCGGGTCAGACAGGTGGGTGAGGGGGGTTACAATAAGAACATTTTCCTATTTTATAATAAAAGGGTGACAAACTGGATTCTGTGAAGCCCCCCCCCCCCCCTCCTTTCCTTGACATTTTATAAACTAGTTTCTGTTTTTAATTAAGATTTAAATGAATGTAAAATGATCTTCACATTTCAGCAAATAACTCGGAGTTTTGTGTCCAAACAAGTGAGCGCGACATATAACGAAGTGACTTACTGTAGCGGTTTTCGTTATGCACTCCGGTGATTCTGCCGTCCGGTAACACTTGCATGTGAAAACCGATCCCCACGTTGCAGTAGAGGCGCCTCAACCTCTTAATGCCGAGGAGGTAGTCGCTTTCCCGGTTAATCTCCTCCCGCTTCTCCCCTTGGATCCGTGCCAGTGAGCGGGAATAGAGGGCCTCCCAGTGCTCCGCCGTCCCGTTCAAACCGGGGGCGCATCCCGCCAGTCCCGTAACCATTCCCAGGACCAGGACGGTCCTCAGGGCCGACAGAGAGCCCATCTCGGCGCTGACTCTGAGCGTTTGCCCCTCCGGTGACGCGAGCGTGAAAGGAAGACGCAGCAGAGCGGTGGAAAGGAGCGCGTCAAAGTTGCGCTCATTCCCAGACCGACAGGCGCACTCTGGCCTCAGCGCTGCAGCGACATGGATCTGTATGAACGGGGAGCAGCCATGCCTCTATATTTATACCTGCAGACACATTACATCATAGCTCCACACTCAGGAGAAATACACATGGATGAACCCCAAACTCCCAGTCAGTCAGGCGGAGCGCGCACAGAGCGCAGCGTTCTAACAATCAAATAATGGCTGTCTTATCTCGAAAACGTTACGAGCTTGTAGAAAATATGGGAATAAAGGCTTCATTATGATGGAAAATAAAAGTCTTTGTCTGAGGCGCACATTATCAGCAGCAGAATATCATAATTGATGTATGGGAGGATGTAAAATAGGAAACAGCCACGTTTACAGAGCGTGATGTGGAGACAGGAGACAGATCTATAAATGAACAATAACAGGAAAAAACACAGGTCCAAATCAAGCAAATGAAAAAAGAGCTCACTTAAGACTGGTAGAAGGGAAATCATGTGGCAGGCCTCCACAGAAACAATGGCAGGGCTAAACAGAGCTGCAGCCTGTTGAGAGGCCCCATCTAAGACCCTGGTGTGTGGACCATCAAGACCGGCTCTGACCCACCTCCTCAAATACAAGTCACAGCTTGAAATCTGGACTCTTCATGACTGTCAGATATTTGAAGTGTGGGTTTCTGCAGATGGATTGGAGAGCCTGTCTCTCCAAAGGGTTTTGTTCACTTTTAGAGGGGCTCTAACAAAACTGCCATCACACTGTGTGGCAGCAGAGCCTTGCTGCTTTCTCATTGCCAGTTTTTCATTGACAAGACTATGTCGTTTTCTCCAACACTGATCAAGCCAAATAATTCCTCCTCCTCCTCTATGGTGTTTTTGTTTTCATGTTGCTATTATCTCCTAAATCTCAGAGGTGCGTTATTATTTGACCTCTTTGCTGGCAGCTCTTTCATTTGTCTTCATTCTGAGGTGAAGGTCTTCCCCGTGTTTCAGCCCCCTTGGGTTCTTTGATCTCTGGGGTGGCTTTGTCCTTCTCCTGTTGACCATGCATGAAGTGTTTTCTCACTTCACATCTCACTGAGCCTTAATGTACAGCAGCGTTGCTCTTTTGTGTGGAGCAGAACATGGGCAGATCTGCTGGTGCGTGCCGTGGTGGCCCCGAAAATTACAAAAACACAACAAACCTCCAGAAAGATCAAAGTGCTTTGATGAGAATTAAAGCTAAACAAAATGAATCACCCCCCCCCCTCCCCCCAAAAAATGGACTCAGCTCTTGGATTTTAGGGCCCAAACTCGTTAGGACTTTCAAATTAGATCCGTAGATCTAATTTGACCAGATCCATCAAACTCTGTACAGTTGTAAACAGTCAGTCTGGACAGCAGCTTGAGAAGCAAAAAGGGGCTTTTCACGCCATCTTGTTGGAGTCATGAACACTTAGTAACAACCCAAAAACCCTCTCTTCTTTGTTTCAGTTGTTTCTGGATCTTTCATTGACATTTTTTGTAACCAACCAGGTTATTCCAACTGGTGTTCTGAGAGTTGCAGCTTTGATAGAAGTCAGATCTTCAGAAAATATACTTCTGATTACCTCTGAACTCCAACATCAACTGTTGGATTGACCTGCAGGACACAGAAAAGAGCTGTGGTACATGTAGGAGGATTCCCTCCACCAGAGGGTTGTGTCCCTTAAGCACTGGTAGGTTGTTAGATGTTTAGGATAACCAATGGACCTCTGATCACAAGAATAGTTGCACAGCTATGTCAAGGAAAGGGGATGGTTGGCATACCATCAGTCTGGAAAAGTGTTGCGCCGTGTGTCTGCTGCAGCACCTGGCTGAAAATCTATCAATGCTTCAAGGCAACTTAAGCACCAGAACATTTACTCAATCATAAATTGTGAAGTCAACAAACCCATAAACCCTGCAGGTGGGTCTTGCATCCTTGAACCCAAAAGGGGGCACGCGGCCCACTTCCTGGAGTCTGCCTCAAAATGAAAACATTGTGGAGTCGTGACGACAATCAAGTCCAGCATGGTCGCTGTCCATGGTTCTGCAGGCTAAATTCCTCCTGATTCCATTAAAACAGGTGAAGATGCGGCTCCTCTGTCACCGACATGACTAAGTTATGTCTGGCTTTATTTTGTGTTTATGTTGCACCCAAGTGATTGTGGTCTCACATTGCAAGTACGCAATGAATTATGCTGAGGGCAAAAAGGTTTTGGATTTCACTGGGTAGCAGCTGCAATTCAGAGCTTAAAATGACTCCACATTCAATACACACTTTCATTGGCTCCCATCTTCAATCTTCCCCCCATAAGAACTGTTTGCTGCTTGATCTTTAAAATTCAGAGCCATTGATAACCCTGGTGTGAAAGTCTATTTAAACAAGCGGTTTTGTGGCAAATGCAGCACGATTGATGGTATCTGATCTGGGATATGAGGACCTCTGCCTCATCCTCTCCTCTAGTTTGCCTCATAATGTCCTTTCACTCCACATTTCAAGTTTGGGTTTGTATCAATAACTATACCTGAGGCCTTCCATTCACTCCTTTCATTCTGTTGATGCCTTTTTTTTTACATTCATGCTACAATGACGAGTAGTGTGCTGTACAAAAGTCATCCAACTGGATCTCTGCCCATCTCTGCATTCTTCTTTTGAGGAGCGTCACGTTTTCTCGTCCTGGAAGCCAATTTGTTTTTCATTCTAAGTCCGTATTTGAGTAATTAGACAGGCTGCCTGCAGGGGGTGTCACGCTCCTAAACGCAGGCAACTGAGTGGATATTTAAATGTGACAGCTGCCTGTAGAGGCTGCTGTTTACACGTTTTGATTGGTATCAGAGACTCACCTGCATTTTAAGACCCTTCTAAGTTTTTTTCCCCTTTTGCTCAGTTTCAGTCCGCTCCTTTTTCTGTGATAATTTGAGGTGACCTCGTTTGACTTAACTCTGACCTAAAGGAGTCCCTCAAGTAAAAAATTTGTAACAAAGTTAGAGTCTCAAATAACCATTAGTCAACTCAGTGAACTCCTGAAAATGATCTTACACAGATTAAAAAGAAGCAAAAAGCTATGTGAATATAGATGGAATTCCTGTTGTTTGGAACATTTCTTTAAAAACTATTTCACATCAATTCGGCGCCCTGAACCAAAAGCCTGCCTGAGAAAGCCAGGAGTTTGTGTTTGATGAAGCCACATCTCCTCTGTATCATTCAAACAGTTCCTGTTATTTCCAGCTGCACAACATCTCTAAATTCTAAACTAGGATTTCTAAACAGGAATTTGAGATGATAATCCATACTGGAAGGAGCTGAGCCGGTCCAGAACTCTGCTTCCGGGCTTTTGACTCACACAAACAAAAGAGCATCACCTCCATGTTAAAATCTCGTTTAGAATTCATTTTAAAATCCTGCTCCTCATCTTCAGATCCCTACATGGAGAAGCCCCCATCCAGCCCTACACCCCCTCCCAAAGGCTGAGATCTTCAGGGCAAAACCTGCTGATGGTCCCTTGCACAGGTTTTAAAACTGCTTTTTTAAAAGCGATGGCACCCAGACTGTGGAACAAACTCCCTCCTTCCTTAAGTTCCCTGCACTCTATTGATACGTGTAAAGCCAAGTCAAAGCCCTATTTTAGGATCCAGCTTTTCAGTCCCATCAAACAAGCCACCTCTATATTTTTACTTTACAGTTTTTATTCAAATAATGTAAAGGGGCAGAAAACAAGTCTTCATTTTTTAAAATTTATTTCCTTTGTAAAAACAAGTTGTGCAAGATCTTTGGTTTTTATTTGTTAATTTAGAATGAAAGTGAAATGAAATTATAATTCTGTGTAATTGTAATAGTGCTGTCTTTGATCTTTTAGATATTTCTTTTACAAAATGTTCATGTCCCGGAAATCTCTTGGTCTCTGCTCATGAACTGAAAGAGATCTTGCTTTTTTTTTCCAGATGATGGGTTCAAATCAATACATAATTTATTATTTAGAAGCTTCCTATTGTGTCAGTTGATCACTGCCATTGTTTTTTTTTTCTTATTGATCCAATAGATGGTATGCTTCCAGGTGGAAAGGTGAAGGCTGACAAATAAAAAAGGCCAAAAGAGCCCCAGCCTGGGTCAGACCTAGCATTCCTGTTGAGTAACACTAGAGTTTGGCATTCATGACAAGGTGTAACACTTTGTGTGGCACAGTTTCTGCTTTCAGGAAAGCCAGTTTTGTTTGTCAACTGCAGCTTTTGGTCGGAACTTCAAAAAGAGAAAGAAAAAAAAAAGCCTAAAAGTCTCTGGCGGCTTCGCTTCCCAGGCACCCCCTGGGAGGAGCTTTTGTCCCAGCCAGAAAGCCTCCCCTGCCTGCAGGTATAGAATGACAAGGCTTTATATGCTGCTGCCTATATGGATGGGAATGTGGCAGGGCCAAAGCTTGAATGATTCCCATCAGTTGCTCTGAACCTCATCTGTGCAGTTTTGGCAACGTTGACCAACAAACTCACATGAACTGACATGTGGAGATGGGGAGGAGATGCGCTCCGCCGCCTCCTGGTTTGGAAGGAGCCGAGCTAACAGACTGATGACGACACCTGCCTCTCATCAACCGGAGCATCAACACAATGGAGAGGAGCGAATAAGCCGAAAACCGAAATGTTCCCGTTCAGGAGCTGGGCTTGAAAGAAACGGTTAGCTTTTCCCAGCGCTGGAGACGGATGGTTTACAACCGTTTTTTGGTGCATGTGACTTCGCAAAGGAGGTGAAGCCCTTTGGGTCTGAGTGATTTTGCACTTCTCCTGAGAAACAAAATCTCCTATTGTGCACCTCAGGGGCTCACTGCTTTCAAAGAGCTGCAGCTGAATGAACAGAAGTGGAGGGAAAAAAGTGTTTGCCACACATAAAATCAAACCACGGGACTAGAGTTAAAGAAATGGAAATAAAAAAGCTGCTTTCCCGCTGAGTAAAAACAAACGCACGAGTCCAGAGAGGAGCAGCACGTCAAAAACCCCCTTCAGGAAATAAATGAGACTTTCCTTCGTTGGGTCAGTACAATTTATGTTGGAACCAGACAGCGGATAAAAACTTAAAAGAAAAAGGGCAACCTTAGTAAAATGCATCATCAATAACTTACAAGATAGGCACCAAATAAATATTCATATCATTAGTACAATATACAAAGTATTTCTCTCAGTTTACAGACAGTAGACTATCACAACATAGGACTGTCACAAAAACAGACAGCGGTTCCTGTTATGTAATGTGAAACTGACTAAAAACAGAAAACTAAACAAGGTGCTTTGCCACAGAAACCCTCTTCAGGAGCTGTCCTGCTTGTTAGCGTTTCTAAAAATCGATATCCTTTTTTGTACTTTTTTTTTTTTTTTGCCGCTCCTGAAGACGAAAACAGATCTGCTCTCCAAGAGGCCCTTCCTCCGTTTGGTAAAATGGCTGCTCAATAAAAGAAACTTTCTGAAATCAAAAGAAAAGCTATTTTTTTTACATGTGTCCACAGACGAGTAACATTTTCGTTGCGTCAACAGGGTTATACAGCGGTATTCATGAACTGTGTGATGATGGAGTCTCCAGAAGATGACCTTTGTGGGCCCCTTAAGCTTTGGCGGTGTTGCAGTTTTCCTTCGTTTGAAGATTTTGTTTTTCTTTGTGCACCAACAACTCCAGCAATCCAGAAGGAACAATCCCAGTTTTGATCCCACATCCTTCATGGCAGCAGCAGAGCTACAGTATGTGTCCAGATCACCGGTTTGTGTGGAGCTGAGGACCCAGAGGCCAAACGTCCTCTAAAAGTCTGCCGAGTCCTCCGGCTGCTGATCTGGGCCCTTCCTAGCTCGATGCCGGCGCCGCCGCCGCTCGCCACGATGACTGCTGTGAGGCAAGTGTTGGTGTGAAGCACGACTGTCCCTCAGCCTCCTCACCATCTCATGGTCCTTGTTGCCCAGCAAGCGAGGCAGGAAGAGAGAGGCTTTGTCAGTGCTACGAGTTTTAAAGCCTCGCCGTGGCCGCCCTTTACCATTGATGGAAACATACCACAGCTTTTCGGTGCTGGCCCGCCGTTTGCTGCCCCCTCCTGCTGGCTGAGGCAGCTCTGTGGAGTGGTAGCGAGATGCATAGGTGTTGTATCCCAACTCAAGGATGCGCTCCACAAATTCACACTCCTTGTTAAAGACTTCCTGAGAACATGAAGAGGAAAAAAAAGGACATCTTAGTCCATCCAGAAAACTTCCCAAAGAAGCTCCCTAACCAAACAGAGATATTTGGTTTGGGACGTGCATAAAGATGAAGATGAGAAGATGAAGGAGTGACTTACCGAAGCATACAGCCTCCCTTTTTCATTCATGGCAAGGTATCTGCCAGAGAAAAGACCTTTAATGGCCACGACGCCCACTTCCACTGCAGTGATTTCCATGATGCCTGCAACACACACGAACCATCAGCAACCCACGGAGCACGGAGGCCCTTTCCACAGCACCGCGGCGACTCTGCTCCATTCTCCTCACTTTGTGATGTCACGGAGCATTGCATAAAATCATTTGGCGTGGGCATTAAAGGGATTTTCCCCTTCTGCGGGTTTATCAGCGCTTCAATCAGCGCCTGATTGACCCGTTCAGCGCAGTGAATCGCCTCTATTAGAGGCCGATAGATTAACGCGCCGGTTAGGACCGCGCTGCTGACTGTCTGACGCGCACAGACACGGCAGCCCACGCGTGACACCCACACTTCCATCACTGCTGTGCAGAGACAATTCAATGTCGAAGGTCAAAAGAAAATTCAGTTCACGCACGAGGCGCGTCAGAAGACAAACAAACGATGGATTAAAGTTACAATTGAAATCAATCACAATCATAGGTTTTTAAACTTTGGATAAAAAATAAAGAATGTGAGGCCAATATTATTAAAAAAAAAAAATGCTCCCGGATCCACGAGCGCGCGCGCGGACCTTCGGTCCAAACGCGCAGGCCTACTCACTTAGCGGGTTGTGCTCCTCCAGGGTCCCGTCTATCTTCCCGCTGGGGTGGATCTGGAGGTGGTATTTGGTGGCGCAGTAGAGCTTCCTGCGCCTCGGCGCTCCTCCGAGATGCTCATACACGCCTCCGCGACCCCCGGCATCCCTTCGCTGCCGGGGGTCGCAGGTCTGGCCCGCTGGGCAGCGCGCCCTGGGACAGACGGGGTCCAGGAGGCTCAGCAACAGCAGCAGAGGAATCACCAGCATTGTGGCATGGCCGGCGAGGTTCGGCTGCGGGGAAAAAACGGAGAACTTCTTCTCCCCAGGTCTCTGAGTCCCATCCAAAGTGTGAACGCTGGAGATCCCAGCAGCCCCGCGCGCATCCGAGCCCCACGGGGCAACAGTGACAGCAGCGCCGCTGTGAAGCTGCGAGCGTCCTCTGAAGCTTCTGGAACTGGAAGCCCTCCTGTGGAGCGGACTGAGAGCCTCTGCTCACACCGAGCGCATATATAAAAGAAGCTTGTGGCGACAATAGGCTGAACTTCGACCAATTGATACAAAGGAAAGGGGGAGGAAAAAGGTATCAGCCCTGTGTGAAGTGAGAGACAGGGCATGGATAAAATTACATAGTGGCTTAGCGCGGAACTGCTCCCTCTCTCTCCTGCTCTGAACTCCTCTTCTGAATATCCGAAAAGAGCAATTAGACCAACCAAATTATACAGGCGCCCGAGCCTGGCCCGCCACCACAGCAGGTGAGGAAGACTGTGGCTGGAACCTTCCTCAGAAAAACATGCAGTCCCTCCCTCCATTCTCCCACACTGGAAGCTTCTCGTCCAGCCTTCACGTCACCTCAGCTTTTTACTGACATGCTGTCATTGGCCAAGGGGGCATCGGCTTTGATGATACACTTTATGTCCGTTATCGAGAGATGCAGCCGACCCAGCCAGCTCCGGCCAAAGGCAAGAAAGCCCGTCCACAGCAGCTCATCAACCAGTGGAACCAGTGTTTGGACTGAGGAGCAAGGGCTAGAGAACAGAGCAAACAACACTCATCTGGACCAGGAGGTGATGGTGCACCCAGAAAACAGCCCAGACAACAACCTAAAGCAGCAGAGCTCCTAAACACTCATCTGACCCACTGCCAAATCTACTTGACTTCCGATGATGTAAATGTTTTAGTCATTTTAGTACAAAGAACTTGATGTTTTACAGCAAAGGCTGAAGTATTTATAGCTCATAAGGCTCTAGGGTGCCTGCAAATTCATGTCAAGAAAATGTAAAATAATCTTCCTGTGAATGTGCTGGTTCAAATGTTTACGACCAAAGCCAATAAAACAAACAAAAACACCCCCCCCCCCCCCCCCAAAATATGAAAAAGTTGCATTTCAGGAAATGAATAGTAAACAGCATGGACCAAGTCTGAATCATGACCGTCGTTCCATTTCCAGAGTAACTGCAGTTCCTCGCGTGCTCATGCAGGAGCTGGTGGTGAAGGACCCAAATGGCAGGAGACCGGGTCTGATGGCAGGAACTTCAGACTTTAATAAATAAACTCAAAGTGTAACAAAAACACGAAACAAAGGCAGGAAGAAAAAGGGTGACAAAAGCAGATGACCTGACAAGAGCGACCTGGAAACCAGACACTTAAACTCACTGAGCATGATTGCTTAAATCAAGACAGCTGTGGATGGCGGGCAAATGAAACCAAGTGAGGCTGTGACCAGGAAGGGGGGGGGTCAACACATGCAACATGACTAAAGCCAAGAAAAGTTTGCAGACATCTTCATTTTCCAGAGTTTAAAAGTTTTCAACAAGCAGGAATGATGTGATGCAGAAAAGCAAAGAGGTGACATGTCATAGTGGAGAAAAGCCGTTTTTCTGTCTTCATAAAGTCAGTAGGCTTTGACAGCCTTTGGCCTGACTGATCCGTCAGCTTCGCTTGCCAGTAACAAGGAGTGCTTCTGTGTTCTACATGTCTATACATCCGTCTATCTTACTTTTTCATCCCTCACCCGTGGATTGTCCCAGACTTTTCCCATGCTAATGCCTCAACTCTGGCTAGGCAGCAGCCGGTGGGCGGAAGAGCAGCAGGCTAAATGACTACTGCCTAAATTGCTTCCATCTTGGTCACATTATGACTTGCATTCTGGTAATTAGCACCATCATCTACAAATCTCTCTGCCCTTTGGCGCTACTCCACATAAGGCCTCTGCTGAGAATCCCCCAGAGAGTAGACGGTTAATTTGTTTTCCCCTCCCATACATCACCTCGCAGGCTGTCTCTGTCACTTTATTTATACTGATGATCAGAAAAAGGCGGCCCTTTTAATTACGAGTGTGCATGATGCCTGCAAACCCCCTCACAAGTCAGACAACATACCAAAACACGGGGCAGGTCGTGTGCAGAAGAGCTTGTCCTGGTGGCCGGTTCTCAGTGAGATGCTCCTGATGTGGTTAAAGTTTGGGAGAGGGTGGAACGTTAGATGTGGTGTGCTTGTTCCCTCAGAAACTATTTTAATTATGCTCCCCTCCACGCCGCCCACAAAGCATCTCAGCAATAAGCAGAGCAGGGGCTCTCAATTTGAGAAGCACATACAAACCTACACATCTTCCTCTTTGCACCAAGACATGTTTGGGTTTCTGTTACAAGAATAGAACTAATTTAAGTGTAACTTGGGGGTAATAGTCTCATCTTGCATCCAGGCAACATTGAAGGTATGTTTCGATGTTCTGATGAGCAAAACTCAAACTCCACACTCTGTGACTAAGTTATATAGTGTCTCCAGTGAGGCTGAAATGTTGAGACACATCAGAGGGAGATCTAAAGGGAGCCGGCAGGAAATAATTATGAGAAAGACAGACCTGAGCACTGCAGGCCAAACTGAAGAGACCTGAAGCCTGAAACCCAAAGGAAGCAAAACACGTCCCGATCAGAAAGAAAGCAGGACCGCCGTCCGTGAACTGACGAGGAGATTCACAACAAACTGATCATTTCAGAGGTAGGGATATTAACCTTTTCACAGTAAAATGCATTTGGATTTTTACCTAGAAAGATGAAGTGATGCTAAGAACTCAATTGTATTTTAATCTTCTGCGCTAAACGACAGCTTAGGCCCATATCAGCGTCGGGTCAAGGCTTTGGCGTCTGACATGCGGGTCAGTGGAAGGGGGGAGCTGATCCATTCTGCTTTCTCTGAGTCACAATCAATGCTTCATTTTGTTAAACGTTCTGAAGAAGTCACGTGTGGGGTGTGACTATAACCCATTTGTAATGTAAAACAAGTAAATACAAAGATGGCATTTCTTTCAAAAATGCCTTTTTTAACTCAGCAAAGAAATAAGTGTAAAGACTGAGCACAAACCAGGACATTTTAAGACGTTGATGGTCACGTCAACAAGAGACAATATAACAATATGACAACACAACAACAGAGGTGAATTCTTTCTTGCAGTCATAGTTTTCAAAGGAGCATCAAAAGCTATGCAAATGATTTGTCTTTTTTAAAGTTGACGAAGAGTCTTGACAAAAGTCAAGTAAACCCTGTCAGCAGTTCCACTGGTGGGTCAGTAGACAGAGCATCAGGAAAACCACAAGCCTCCTCATTTGATCATGGAAATGAACATTTCAACAGCAGTTTGACATAAGAGTGCTGGCAAAGTTGAGAGGACTGTTAGAAACCATCTTTCACCCTCTTGTCAAAAATCTGTTGAGGACCTGGAGCTGTGCAGGTCGAAGACTCATTCCACCAGAATCGACCACCAAGCGCCACAGGAAGTCACCTGCGGCCATCCAACTCGACAACTTCCTCCTCTCATGTCCAATCTCGACCAAATGGAAACTTCACTAAGATAAAGGCCAAGCTAGAGTATTTTTACATTTCCTGAACTGAAATGTGTTATAGCTCAGACCTGGCACGTGAAATGTGGACATTTTAGTTTTAGTTCACATTTAAGTTCAATAAACTTTTATCCTTGGAGCGTCTGCATCATTAAAACGAAATCCCTCCCGGGAGGATGGAAGCACTCTTCTGGTTCTGGTTCTGGTTCTGATCTGTGCCCTCCATAAATGAGACATCGTAGTCGAGCTGAAGATATCACAGAAGTCCCAGGAGAACAAGACAAAGACGGTTACTTGGAGCACAGCTCAGGGGTTTTAAGGTTATAGCATCACTTTTTTAGCCAAATTGCTGCTAAAACTGTTTTTAAATTGTGAAGATTAGAACAGTTTACATAAGAGTTGGGGAAAAATGACGACATAAATATATTCAAGCACTTGTCATTCCAGACCTACCATACTGTCCTTAATCAAGAACGAGGTGCTTTGAGTTGAGTTCAGGTGTTCCCGAACACACCGTGAGTCCTGACTGAAGAAAGTCCTTAAAATTACATCAGTTCATGAGACCCATTGTTGCATTGCCCTAAGTTTTAAAGTCAGCCAACTCATAACTTTGTCTTTTTCCTAGTCAATGCTAACAAATACAGTTTACTGCCTTTGAAGAAAACAAATGTTTTGGTAGGAAAGTACATAAGTTATACAATTCTTAATGACACGGTCTAAAAAAAAAAAGACAAAAGAACATTTTGTGCAAAGAAAAAGAAAATTATTTTTCAGGAAACTTTGAGGCTATAGTGTCCAGGTCTACTTCAGAAAACTCCTGGTTTTGGGGGTCTACCTGGTTACAATGCAACCCCTCCTTAAACTTCGAGGTCTGAACATTTGGACACATGAGCATGTCTGATCCAGGTGATGAGCAGCAGGCGGTGCAGGGACAGGTGGAGTCCAAGCAGGGCGGTGAATCCCGAGAACCAAGGCTGGACTGCCCTGGTTTGCTTGATGCTGGTTTGGTAACTGTTGTGGTGTGATGGGTTGTTCTTCTGTATGAGATCGACGGCACAAGCATTTCTGTGGTTTTCAAACAGAGTTCCTAAAAAAAAAAAGAAAATCGTTTTTAAAGAAACCGGCATGGTGGTGTTCTGGATGTCTCCTCATTTTCACTATTGCAGTTTTTCCCATGTGGTCTTGTCTCGATCATTTAAAAATCAACACAAAGTTAACATTTTGTCCAACTAGAAACAGTTTAGCATCCAGATGGTTTGATTTGATTTGATTTATTAAACAGGACAACTTTAAAACACAACCTGGTTGTGTTCGACCCAGTTTACAAACTGTTTTTCAGCAGGTTCCTGCTCTGCAGTACGGAAAACTCAGCACAAAATAACTTACAATCAAGAACTTGCAACTGCTCTGTAAGTCATCTTTGTATCGAACAGATGCTTTCATTTGAAGCTAAGTACAGGTTTATCGCTCACGGACAATCAAGGTCATGCCTGGGATTTGAACCAACAATTCAACTGCTTGTCAAATCTGTGCTCAGATATAGCATTCCCCCAGTTCTGAATGATATATTTGGTTTTTGTTTTGTTTGTTTGGGCATCCATGTGGAGAAAATACTGGACTGAAAGAATAATGCTCAGATGGAGAAGGATCTGTGACATTAGCACACCATATTTGCCCTGATGTTCAACCACTGCTATGAAAACTGATCAGACATGGATGGATCTACAGAAACAGATTGACATTTATTCTGAATGATAGATTCTTTTGGTGACCCCGACTAGTAAACACCAGTAGATTTTGATTAAAGCTTTTAAAGCCTTAGTCACATGCTCGGGTTGACCCGTACTGGTGCTGTGGGGTTGTTGTTTTTATTTATTTTTTTAATCATTTGTTTCTTTTTCACTTGTCCTGTCCAGCAGCAGAGCACACAGATCAGAGCCAAAGGGACAGATTTTACTGTTACAACAGGGTTGTGGATCTTCTAACACACAAGGTGTGTATTTGTATAAACCCCTTTTGGATTTGAAAACCAAACTTTATTTATATTGATTGTGTTTATCTACATTTCCTGTTGGACTAGATGGAAAAGAGAAGAGAGAAGGAGAGAGAGGGATGTTAGAGATGGAGATAAGGGGACAAAAGAAAGAAGAGAAAAAAGGGGGTTAAGGAAGTTGGAGGATGATTAAAGGTATGGGTGTGTGGGAGGGGGGGCACAAAGCAACAACATGCTGGAGGTTTATCATCATTACTGTCAGGTGTAGATGTTAGTCGAAAGGGCGGGGCCTGTCCACATACACACTCAAATATTGCAAACACACTGGTTGGCAACAAAAAACTCTTCAAACACAAACATGTCAACACGTACACAATGCAACTACAGCTCACACGCACATACTAATGCATACAAAGACACACATGAAAAGCATTATATTCTGTCACGCATACTATTAGTGCAAAGGTGAGCTGACATCTGTGCTCAGGTGAAGGTTTGTGCTCTACTGGGGAGAATGATGGAATGTATAAAGAGGGGGAGTGCCCGGTCACCCCCACACCAAGACCCCCAGCGAAGCAGCGGCTGCACCTGCACGGGATAGCAGATCAAGGGATTCTGCCACCGGGGTACCCCATGTCAGCCACCTAGACCAGGGTCAGAAGGACCGGTACCTGGGCCCCCAGCGCCAGAAAGCAGGAGGGCACAGGAGCACAGAGAACGCAAGATCCAGCAAAGCCAGAGAACAGCCCACCTGCCGCGCCAGGGGGCCTGATACAAGGCCCCACCCAGCCCCAGACGAGTAGCCCACCACCCCCTGGGATTTCTGAGCATTTCCCCCCACTAACCCCAGACAAGAACAACCGCTGCTGAGACTCCAGTTCCTCCCTCCAGGGATAGGGTAGGGGCCAGACGATCAGTGATCGAGGAAATAAACAAATAAATAAATAAATGTTGTTTATTTTCAGCATTTTTGTAGATTCTCCAGTACTTTTAAACAGTTTAGGAGCCTGAACGTTGCTTCAAAAATAAAGGGAAAAAAAAAGAACAAGACACTAATTCTTTCCAGAAAAAACAAAGTGTGATGATTCAGCAGCGGGCTGCACAGTAGCGCAGTGGTTAGCGCTCTTGGCTCACAGCAAGAAGACCCCCAGCTCAAGTCCCAGCTGGGGGTCTCAAAACAGAACATCAATGGGGGGACCTTTCTGTGTGGAGTTTGCATGTTCTCCCCATGCATGGGTGGGTTCTCTCCAGGGTCTCCAGCTTCCTCCCACCATCCAACAACATGCTTCATGGGTCAATTGGCAGCTCTAAATTGTCCATGGGTGTGAGAGTGAATGGATGTGTGATTGTGGCAAACAGACTGGCAAACAGCCCAGGTTGTACCCTGCCCTCGCCCACGTGTGCCCGGGATAGGCTCCAGCAGCCCTGTGACCCCAAAAGGGAAAAAGCGGTAGAAAATAAATGAATGAATGATTCAGCAGCATGACGGAGAGTTGCTTTGGTGTGGCTAAGATGCTTTATGCAGTGTGCACTGCAGCTGCAGCTCCGATTTCTCACTTGCAGAAGTAATCTAGTAATGGTCATCACCATGATGTCGGCCTTTTTTTCAGAGCATTGTACACATCGCTCTGATCCATCAGGTCGCTGAACTAGAATCTATTGCTGGGAGGTTCTGCAGAACTTTGGCCCACTTTGCCGATAGATTTTTAGTCGATGCTATGTGCATTAGCCGCTGTGCAGCTGCAGTGCTTCACTTTTTGTATCTGAGCCCCTAAAAAGAACCGCAATCTGCTTTTTTATATGTTGCTGGCAGCAACTTGGCTCAGAGTTTCAGTTTAGAAACACTGGGAAACAGTCATCCCAAGTAAAAACTAAGTAGTTCATGTCTCATAACCACAAAACTAGCTGCTCTTCACTGAAATCTTGTTGTTTTGTGCGTGTAGAGCTGCTCAAAAAGGCTCCGTGTGCTCTGCTGCCAACTAGCGGTCGGAGGGTGAAGTGAAACAAGAGTCAGACGCTCACAAATAATTAAATAAATATCGTCCTGACAGCATTTTGAATCGATTCAAGTATCGCCAAATGAACCATGGCGGTGTATCGCCCAAACGATTTTTTCTAACACCCCTACTTTTTTGTGACAATTTTAGACATGATTTTAGACAGATATGTATTTCTTCATATCTGAACGCAGGAATCTTAGAGAGGCTAATCAGAACTAGTCAGACCGTCTTCTCCTCCCGGCATGTGGAGCTGCTGCTTGATGCTTCCAGACTCCACAGCCGCTTGGAAATGTTTGCCACAGACAGATGCTGAGTTTTGGAGTGAACTCATTGGTTCTCTTCATGCCCAAGGACTTGATGTTGTGCCGCACACTCACTTCCTGACCACCTTTCAGTGCAGCTACCCATGAGCAACAAAGAGGCAACAAAACAGCGAGCGGCGCTTTCGCTTCACCATTATTTTCTCACCTGAAATATTTCCAGACATTCTTGTTGCTTTCACACACTCGACAGAAGAAAAGAAGCACAGGCACACAAAGCAGTTAAACACTGAACCCAAATGCATACATTTTAACTTTTCCCTTTTCTCTCCTCCAACCACCAGTGAAAGCCAGGATTTCAAGGCTCCTTTTTTAATTGACCTCCCTAAAACTCTGCCCCCACCTCCACCTCCCAAAACCCCTCTTGGCACAAAAGGGTTTCTTTTCTGCAATAATACAAGGGTTATTAGCCAGGTCTTTTTTTTGCCCCCCTCCTGCCCACTCTTCACCCTAAATGGAAGAGAAAAGGAGTTACCAGTAATCCAGAGCAAATCAAAATGACCTTTGAACCCTTTCTGCTGTACTTTTTCTCATGGGCAGAGTTCTTTGGTGAGGCGGTGATCAGAGGGCCCGGTCCAGCCGCTGCCTCCCATCTCCTGACAAATCGCTGCTGAAACTCTTTTGTCCCCTTGACTTTGATCTCACCTGCTTGTCAGGGACTTCAGAAGGAAGTCTAGTACAGTTCTAGCACAAAGCAAACAAATCTGAAACTTTTTTATTCTGCTTTTCTCTTTCTCCTTTACTTCTATTTTATCCCCACACTTTTCAATGGTTTGTAAAAGAGCTTCAAACAGAACGTAAAGCTGCAGAAAAGATGGTTTTGGAATCTGAACAATACAAAAAGGAGCAACTGTTCAGGAGAGACTGTATTCGTTTTGTTCTGGTTTGGAGGACATAAAACAACACCTAGTGAGTACAGGAGAGGTCTGACCTGTCAGCTGGACTTGTGATTATTGGTTTTTGAGCTGTGTTTGTTTCACTGCAGTCACAGCACACTGCCGTTACACCATCATGGGTTTCAGCACAACAGTCAGAAGATCCCGTAAAGGAGCTGCAACTCTTTACCAGTTCTGAGCTGAATCCCTCTGTGCTGCAGGTGTGTTTCATGTTTACATGCAAACCATGTTCCAAAATAGGAACTCAATCTGACTGGTACTGTTCTGAATGACCTGTGAATGTATCTCGCAGTGATGTATTATTCCAGTCTGTGCAGTAGATAGTTTGAATATCGGCGGCGGATGATGACATGGCCATGTGCTTTGATTTCTGTAAACATCTGTCCTCCCAACTCCTCGGCCAGCTGTTTGTGTTCAGATGTCCTAGGGGCGTGGACAAAAGTTCACAGAGTTCATAGCTACAGAATGAAGCACCTTTGTGCACCTGTTTGTTATGGTATGGGAAAAAAACATATTGCGAAAATGGAAAACTATGTTTTAGTCCCTTAGTTGATTGACAAATGAACATCATCTCCAGAAATTGCAGGAAAAACTAGAAGCGAAGCCCATTCACGGATTCCAGTTGACATTTTTTGACATTGCCCATTAGAAGCAGCTCAAATTTAAGCTGCGTTGTACGGCCTGCAGGCGCTGGCCACCCCTGCCCCCACTGTCCCCCTCTGACCACCCTTATTTTACTGAGCGAGTGCTTCACACCCCACCCCCCCCTCTGCCCATGAAACTCTGGTCAGAGTAGCTTGTGACAAATTCTTTCAAAGTAAACAAATTATTTTTTTTTCCAAAATTGCAGCTTTTTTATTGGATTTATTTCCATAGCAACTATTTTATTTTTTAGTCGGGTGGGGTTGATGAATAGGTCTACGTAATTTTTAGAAGAATTGGCAAAAGAAAACATTGGATTATCTTGCAACAGAGGCTTTTTTTTGTCTATAAACTTACATACTTCTAATGTGGCCACATCATATGTCATTATCCTTTAGTCAGTTTAGTCATGCATTAATTTCTCAGTTTTCCAGTAAAAAATTGTGGGAGCAACAGGGAAACGGCACGTATGCGAGATTGCCACGCCAATGCAATTCAAAGTCTACAACCTTAAAGACAGGATGTTTTTTCCCAAGAAGCTTCTCACTGATGCTAGAGGAGTAAAGTGGTGATAGATCGAAGTCTCTAGGAGTTTAAATTTGAAGAAGGTACTAAAGGTGATTATTTTTGTGGAAATTTTAAGATGGCAGCCTCTTCCCGAGATCAAACGTAAACAAAACTTCGGTTATGGTTGTGGACATAAACTGGTGGTGTGAAGATCACTCTAGAAAAGGTTTTTTCCTGTGTTGTGAAAATTGAGAAAGTCGTCAATTTTCCTTTTTTTTGCCACAAAATGGACACAAAGCCATAGGTCCAGTAGAATAATGTTAGTCAATAATAATTTCTAAGGTTCCTTTGGATATCAATGACAACTGTGTTTTGGTTTGTTAGTGGATTTGTAAAAAATATTTTGGAGCCCTAAAAGAGATTTTGGCCCCATTTTTTTTGGGCGGATTCTCCTGCTGTGATGTCATCATGTTTTCTGGGGTAGGGGTCGTCACTATGCCCAAAATTCATTTTCACAGAGCATTAGCTGTTTGTGAATTTTGGTATGTTCATAAGCATGTGGCGGGGGTGACATTTTTGCTTAAACGTGCAGTCATGATGACTGTTTCACCTTTGTAACTGGGCAGACCAAGTCCATGGCAACATGGGACCCAGGTCTGGGGGGCACAAAAAACTAGCAGGGGGAGTTCTTGGTGGTTTAACGCTGGCACACATGGCATGAAGCAACAAACACCCTCATGTCAGAGGACATAGTAGGCTACCAGAATCTTTGAGCCACCAGGAAGGCAGTCCTAGTCACTCCAGGATGACAATCCAAACGAGACGAATGTCCCCATTTGAGGAGCGAAAGGTGCGAGGGAACAAATAAACAGTCTGCAGGGTAACCTAAAGGTATACTTGTTGGATCAGGGACAGAAGCCTTGACCCTGTGCTCCAAAGACCACTGAGCTGTACCCAGTTACAGATGAGCAGGAACAATAGCTTGGTGTGGGTTTGGTGTTCTTACTGCCTGGACGATAAGAGAGGGTTGAGTTGAATCTATTAAAAAGCAATGCCCATCAAGCCTGACGAGGGTTTAGACACTTGGCAGTCCGAATGTACTCCGAATTCTTGTGGTCGGACCACATAAGAACACCCACAGGAAGTGGCAGACAGAAGTTTGTCTTGCAAGGCCCGATCGATCAGCTCCTCCAGTTCTTCCGGAACTTCCCTCGCCGCCAGCTCATCCTTGAGTGCGCTGGATAGGCCCTGAAGAAAGACGTCCACCGGACATGAGATGTTACAGTTTGGACACGAATCCAAATGACCGGAGAACTGAAATGTTTTATAACAAAAATCTCACCACAAGCGTGGGTCAAAAGGACTCAAAAACATCAACAAGGCATCAGGACTAAACAGGACACTGTGACATAGAAAAACCTACAGACCACTCCTTAAATAACGGAAATGCTAATTGGAAAATGTAAGCAGCTGTGGAACCAGGTGAGAGCACAGGAGGAGGAGTCAATTCTGCTTCCCTGCACTAATCATAACAAGCTTTGACGTTTTTAGGTAGGGAAGCTGAAGTCAAGCTGATATATTCTCACATTTTCACTACCTACTTGAACATCACATTTTTATACAAATAAGTGGAAACCAAACAATCCTATTATTTTTAGTGATGGTTCAGGCTTCGGACCATTTAGGAGCTTTCACTAAAGGGATGGACACTTCTGACTCCACCTGCTTCGTCAGTGACTGAACTTAGAGACATCATTGCCAGGAGATGTGGCAGGATCAACCACGGAAGTTCGTGTTGTTCACTTGGCCCTCTCTGAATGTAGTCAGAGCTGAACAGTTTTAAAAGCTACGCAGATCTGCATCCTACGTTTGTCTTTCAGACTATAGTGCCGCCTTGGTGTAAAACAAATGGAATTGTTTGAAACTCAAAGCTGTTTAATAAACCAAAAAGGCTTTGGGGGACTTTAAACGGTTTATTTTGACAGATCTTTGTCCTTTGAGGTTTCTAAGATGTCAACATAGGAAAGCTGTGTATTTGCAGCTGCTTGTTAGCTTTCTATATCTTGCACAGAAAAGCTATAAATGAAACAATCAGCACAGTTTGATTTGATTTGAAATGGTTTATTTCAAGCAGTTAACTAGAAATAATACACAAAAGCAATACAATCATCAGTTATACATTCATACAGTAACTAATCAAAATTAGGATAATTAGACATATTAATAAATATTGCTTGAAAGGGAGTGGAAGGAAGCAAACTTATATAATCCCACCCCGTTATACTATAACCATTTTATTACATGATTTATCAATATCCGGTTCCTAGTTTTTATCAGACAGAATTAAGAATCTTGAAATATCAATAAAGCACATGACAAAGATGAATTACTGAATTATTATGTAGAAAATAACTATTTTAGAAACCAACATGGCAAATGCAGATCAGTTATCTAAAATATATGCAGATTATGTTACTTATAAAAGTCATTCATATGATTAGAGCATAATACTATATCAGTAAAATAGACACAACACTGTTTCAGAGATTTTCATAGCAATATTTCATCAAGTTTCAAAAGTTAAAAACATGTGCAAAATTATGTTACATTAGGAAAGAAATTTGAATCAATTTATCAATTTTTGGAACAAGTAAGGTAATATCATTAAACGTCGATCAATTTAACCATTTTCAATAAGTGATTAATCATTTGTTTTACTTTTTTTTTACAATAAAGTAATGCTGTAAGGGAAAAGAAAAAGGGTCCATAATCTGTCGATTGTCCAAGGTTGGCATCTCTTCTTCTACTGATTAACATCCATTCTTCTGGGTTTAAACAGTTTCTAGTCTCTTCCATGTTATGTCTGCAGACATTAGATTCAGGTCCATATATCCTTCTTCAGCTCATATCAGCTGCGGTGAAAGTTGAGGTCAAGTTGTCTGCAGGTCAGAACTCTCTGCTGAGAATCGTATGGAGAAAGTGATGAGTCCAGGCATTATATTTCTTGAAATTATATGACTCTTTGGTTTATTACTCCATGTTGTTTCAGACAACCGTAATCAAGCACTTCTCAAAGTCCTTCATGGTGTTCACAACCAGAACCTTGGACCGGTCCGGTGGACCGAGTGGTTTGACGTAAATCCTGCAGCCTTTAACCCAAGTGTTCTCAATCTGCTTCTGCTTCCTGAGAAGTCGTGCATGTTTGGAGATTTCCATCTGGTCAGATGGTCATTGAGATAAACAGCAGAACCTTTGAGATTCCTCTTTTGATCCATCAGAGCTAGCTTGTGTTTGTGATTCACAAACCTGATGAGGATCGCTGGTTTATCCGTCTCCTTTCTCCTTGGAGCGGGTGGCAGGTCTCGATGGTGTTGAGATCCAGGGAAATCCCTTTAGATGTGAGAAATGATTCCACTTGATGTTCCAGAGACTCTCCACCGCTCTCCGTTTGAAAGGGACTGCTAGCGCTATTAGCATTAGCAATGCTACCTCCAGCTGCATTCAGCTTTGCCCGAGGTTTGATCGGTACTCCAGTGAGAATGACATTATTCATCCTTACTTGCTGTTCCACATCGTCCAGTCTTTTCTCCAGAATGTCGACCCGGTTTTTTCGTTGCTTGTTTTGAGCCCGAAACTCTTCCATCAGTTCAATCAGTGGAGCTAGCTTAGCGGACACTTGCTCCATAAAGGGATACAACTTAGCTTTGATATCATCAAGAATCTTTTTAAGGTCTTCGTATTCCTGGCTTTTCTTGGGGGCCATGGTCAGCTCTCTTTTTTGGAGAAAATCAACTTTTTAAGTAATTTGAAGATAGTTATATAGCTGCCGTGAGCCCCACGCGTCCGCGCTGTAACCCGGAACCGGAAAAGGTAGTTCACAGTTAACGTGAAAAGCAGTGAGGTGAGGCGCTAAAACTGGGAAGACAATGTTCAACTCAAACATCTGATCCAGATAAACTCAATAAATTCAACTGAAAGAAGTTCCAGTCAGGCTGAACGTCTTGATGTTTCCCCCACACTGACGTACGTTTGGGTTTTTCTTTTTTTTAGCAGAATGACTGTGAACTTTCTTGATTTGATTTTCAGTTAATGCAGAAATGAAGCTGCAAACAAAACTGAGCACATCATAATTGGTGTTTGCAAAGTGACAGAGGACAATGAGCAAAAAGGTGTCCAGTTTTCTTTAAATAATATATTCTCCAGGGCTGAAATGTGGAACAGTGGTTAGCACTCCCGCCACAGCGAGAAGGCCCTGGTTTGAGTCCCAGCTGAGACCTTTCTGTGTGGAGTTTGAAGGTTCTCCCTGTGCATATGTGGTTTTAATCCGGGCACTCCGGCTTCCTCCCACAGTCCAACGACAGGCTTCATAGGTTCATTGATGTCTTTACATCAGTGTGCATGTGGGTGTGTTTGAGTGTGTGTGGCCCTAGAACTGACTGGTGTCCTGCTCAGGGTGGACCCCGCCTTCGCCCAACAGTAGCTGGGTTGGCTCCAGCAGCTTCGTGACCCCAAAAAAGAACTCAACGGGTTCTAAAGATGGATAAATAAACAATCTTTTTTCCTCTGCTACTTCCTTTTCTGCTTGATTGGTGCCAGGTCTCCCTTAAAAAAGAGATCTTATCTCAATGAGACTTCCTGGTAAAAATAAATCTTTAAAAAAAAAGGAAATTGTTTTCTATGTTGACTCAAACCTTTAGGCTTGAGACAAAAACAGAAGATGGTAAATGTTTTTTTTCTTTGCAAATTATGGTAGCAACCTTAGTGTGAAGGAAGAACCTCCATGTGCAAATATTCAACCAAAAGTGGAGCAATAATGAAGTCAGCCAAGAGAGGAACTAGACAAGGGCAGATAGTAATACACACAGTTTTGAATGTTCCGAATGTGCTCCCCTGTTGAGCAGCGAGTCAAAGAATTCATAGATGAAAATATATTTTAAACCACATGGTAATAATCCTGCTGGTTTAGTTTTGTTTAGTGAATGATGTGATGCACTGCTGCAGATTATCTGAATCAGGTGTGGAGAGGAAATGATCCGATTCAGCAAACAAGCACCAGGAAAACTGGAAAACGGTCAGAGTGGTAGCTGAGGGCCGCAACTTCAACACACACACACACACGCAACTTGTGAGTGTCTGAGAGCCAATACATTTGTATGTCACTATACTATTAACTGTACTCTGTTATTAACTGTTTTCTGTACAAAATGTATTTATAAAACTCTCATTCAAATAAAATACGTAAATAAAAAAATCCATAAGTAAATAAATCAGTAATACATTTCTGTTCATTTAGTCTTCTACATCTGCTGTTTTCTAATTTAAATGTCCCTATTATTACAGTTCAGTTAACACTATTGAATTATAACTATTAAACACAAAAGAAGACTCATATTTTACAGTTCTGTAAATCCATCAATGGGTTCTTCTGATGACGGCTTCTCTTTTCTTTAACTGCTGGACACTTAGCTGTTTCCTCCCAAACAGCTGAGACCCTCAGTGTGGTTAAAGATGATTGTCTGTAAATCTGGACTTTACTTGGACTTATTGAAATTTAAGGATGATAAGAGAGGATCTGCTCCCAATTTTGAGTTGATGTTGTTGAATTCTTTTTTCTAAAGTTTACTTTTTAAAACACAAATCAGTAAAGGAGAAAAAAAATTCAGTAACCATTTTTGGATTTTCTTTCTTATGACTTTTTGCACATTTCAACCCGATCACAAGTTATTGTAGAGCAGCCAGTCATCCACTCCTATATTTTTTTATTTTTAATTCAAATTGTGGTTAATAAAAGAACGGGTGCTGTTCACTGGAGATCAGAACAATCGTTATCGATACCTGAGATCAGAGAAAGGCTCAAAAACGGATAGAAATTCATGTCAGCAACACCAAATAGGTGCAGCCAAGATGCACAATATGCATTTTTGAGATCACCCAGGTGGACGCAACGCTGTGCAGATCACCTGGTGAGTGACGTATGTTTTTGTTTTTGCTCCAACTTTACCTGTCAATCATCACAAAAATATCACCAGAAAGGGGCAGGAGCAAGGCCCCAACCTGAGCGAACGCAGCTGGAAATTTAGTCCTGCACTGACTGCAAACCGCCCAATGACTACAAAACAATGCATTATGGGAAATGTGTCCTGACGGTTTTTGTAGTTGAGTGATCAATTAAAATAATTTAAAATACCTATTGATTAAAAAAAGGCTACATACGTTACAAAACATTGAAATGAATGTAAAAGATATAATAGATCATATTAAGGGGGAGAGGCATATTAAAACTAAATTGAATGTTTAGGACAACTCCAACTTTCTGTTCTCCTTCAGTCTCGCTGCCCCCCCGGCCTGGTCTCGCTAACGATCCGGCGAGTTGCTGGTTCATCTCAAACACGTCTATCTTTGCATTTTCAATATGTATTTTTAGTGTGTCTCAGACTACATGTTGTCGCTCGCACGTGTTTAATGTTAAAGCCTGTTAGCTGTCACGCATGTAGGTGTGAGACATTTATTCTCCTCAGCTGGCCAATCTCCTGGGGGAGCGGTGTGTTGCGGTGACAGCCACGCATGAGAATGGTTTGGTCGCCTAACCATAACCATAACCTTAACCCTCCTCCGGGTCTGTGCGGCCCAGAGAAAGGTTCAGCACTGACAGCATGTATGTAGAAAATTACTAGCGAATAAATACGTTCTAAGAAGTAAAGTAAGGAACTCCTTAATGTGGTCCGGGGAGGGGGCTGTCAGGTTTCCTGCCTTAAATGTTCTCCTGCTTTCAAGCCCACTCAATGTCACGCCCCCAAAAGTAATTTACCCCACTGTGATTGGTTGGTTCATCAGCTCCACGCACAACACTGAAAAAGTGTCATTCATCCGAACTGGTGGGACGCATTAACATTCAACTTTTATATTAAGGCGGGGGCCGCAAGTTTGAGACCTCTGCTTTAACCCCTAAAAACCCTTCTGATCTATATTCAAAGCATTCCCAGTGTTTTTTTCAATTAGTATTATGCCCTTTTTAGCCTTAAATCTAAAAACCTATGTTGTTTTCTAGGACATAACTTCTGCATTATTAAAAATTCACCTTTGTGTTGTGGGCAAGACTGTTGGCATTGAGCAACCCCTCCCTCTTCCCAATAATCCTTTTCTTCTCATGAATGACAAGCTATCTTACAGCCCCCCCAACTTAATAAGTTGCAGTGCAACAGAAATGGTGATCATTATCAGAGCTATCCAGCCGTACAGTTTGGATCCAGATTCCAGCTCAGACGAGGAAAACAAAAACATTCATGGATCTATTTGTCTGGAGGTGGATGTGTCAGAACAGAGCAGAGCGGGGAGTCTTAGGCCCACCTTTGGTAGCTTCCATGTCAGCGCTACAAGCTTTTTCAAACAGCATTTTATGATCTGCTCCTGATTCACCACCATTTGAACATTGATTTTTTGATACACTGAAGAAAAATATAAATGCAACTGTCATGGTCACGCGGGATTTCAGACAGACCCAGACGCTGGAACCCGGAAGGATACTCGGAAGCGAGAGGTAAGTGTAAGAACATTTAATTCCCTGGAGGAGAGTCTATAAGAGAGCTCTTGATGCGGCGTGGCGGCTGACTGGAGGGTTGTGGCAGATGGAGCTCGAGATGGAGGATTTAGCCGGATCCGTAATGAGGACGAAGAGCAAGGCTTGTGGACTGCGACCCGATGGAACACCCGTGATGAAGATTCCTGAGAGTGGAACGGAGAGGCACAATTAGCGAGGCGAAACCAAGGCAAGACACTAGACATGAGCGAGCCAGACTAAGCACCGTGGTAGGAACAACGGACTAACGTTGAAGACAGGTCCTGGGTCTCCTTAAGTAGGCAGGGTACTGATGAGGTGAGTAGAACCAGCTGGTCGCGTCCAGAGCCGAGGGGGAAGGTGACTGACAGAGGCACCATGACAGCAACCCTTGTGTTTTTGCTCCCATCTATAGCAGTTTTTTTTCACACATAACTCAAAGCAATATGCACTTCCCAATTCAATTTGTAATTTGTAATTTGAAAATGAATCTTGCAATTGACAATTTAAAATGAAAAATTTCAATCCAGCCTAACATTTAAAAAATCAACAACAACAAAATCAGTTGCATTTGAAAATGTCAGTTTTACCACAATTCAAATTAAAATGCATTTTGCAATTAAGCCTTTTATACAATATTTAAAAAAAGACATTTAAATGTATTGTTCACTTTAAACTAATTTTAAGTAACTTAAAATCTTTTGCATTTGACTCTGCCATGTTTTTTTTGTTGTCAAAATGTGAAAGGAATTGCAAAACAGTGCACCCTCAATAGATGCCGCATGTCCTCACTGACACAACCCTGCATTTTATCCAGGCTGGGGACCGGCACAGGGGCACCGAGACTTGACCCCTTGTGGCTACATTAGGCAGTGATTCCATGTCCAGCATGGTGACAGAAAACCTCATAGAATTGATGATGCTCTCCTGATTGGAATAATATTTGTCTGAATAGACCTTCAAAGTACAACATGACTTTTAGAATTACTACTATTTAGCTTGTTTATTGTCTTCCTGTACACCTGTCCAATATGAATCGAGTAAACGTGCAGTTTAAGCCTAATCTCAAGAGATTTTTAATTTTAAACAATGAAGGAAGATTATGGTTTTTTTGAGTCATAATTCAAAGTAAAATGCAATTCTCAATTGAAAATTCAGTATGTAATTCAATCTTGGAATATGAAAATACATTGTGCAATTTAGAATTCATAAGATTTACAATGCAATATGACAAAAAAAATTATTGCATTTTAAATTGTCATGTTTTTTTGATGTTATAATTCAAAAAACAATGCATTTTGCAATTTACAATTCAATATTAAAAAATTATATTTCAATACATGGTTTGCATTTGTCAAAATTCAAATTGAAATGCAAACTGTCAGACACTCATCAGGTGGGAGTCTATCACCTCCCTAAATGAGCTAAATCCTGCCTCCAACTTCCTACTTGAGATCTGTCCATGGTCCAAGGGCCAGAGTGTAAATCCTAACGCAGAGGATGGAAGAGCTTTCCTCCTCCAGGTCCAAAAGCCGTTTCTGTTGTAGAAACCCAACATTTTCTGTCTCCTACACAGCATGAGGGGGCATTTTTATGCATAATGTCGAAGGATATTTATACAGAATTTGTCCATCTAGATCTAAACAAAAGAGCACACACACATACATATTTATACAGCATTAAAAAAAAATATGCATGCAGGGGGGCTAGTCTAATGGATGAAACGTAGATTTTGTGATAAGGTTTTCCCTTAAACCTGTCCAGGATGTCCCCTGCCTTCGCCCACAAGTGGCCGGGATAGGCCCCAGCAGCCCAGTGACCCAGAAAGAGACAAAACGGGTTAAGAAAATGAATGACTGGATGTGCAAAATGTATTTTCATATTCTAAGACTGAATTGCATATTGAATTGTCAATTGAGAATTGCATAATGCCTTGAATTATGACTCAAAAAAACTTCTATGGACGACAGACAGTACTTTAAATGACCTTTAGGAATATTTAAAGTTCTCAGAGTTCAGTTCTTCATTAAAGATGTGCAGACACTGACTGCATGAAAATACGAGTTCAACCAAACAACCTTAGTAAAAGAAGAAAGTCGTAGCTTTTGAGTAAAGTAAAAGTCACTCAGGACAGCTGTGTTTGAAGAGGAGGACACCATGGGCTTTCTGTCACGTGCATTCAGTTCAAAAGATCGTCTTCAGAGGACGAGTGACAGAAAGACAAACAGCAGGGTTTGTTTCTGTCTCTCATGAATTCATTGTAGTATAAATAGGTTCTCATGGAGAAATTGTGAGCAAGAGGACAAATGCAGAACAATCTAAATGATACCCAGAGGGCGAAGGAAGCTTAAAAAACCTTTTTTTCTTTCTTTGAGAAACTGTATATTCCACCAGGCGATAAATGAAAATAACCACCTCTCTAATGTTTTTGTCTGATTCAATCTTACGCGCTTTCTCTTTCTTGTTGGTCTCTCATTCTTGCAGTGTCACTCTTTGTTTGGCATTCACCCGTTCCCTTTCTGTAACCAGATAGGTCTGTCCTATAGACCTGCAGCTCTTTGATTGTTACCTGCAGGTTTCAGATGCCTGCAGAGCAAGCAACAGGCAAATGATTGTGGAGGCATGAAATTTAAGATCCCATCAATGACTGCGACACACACACACACACACACACACAGGCTCTCAGGCACACACACACACACACACACAGAATCACACAAAGAAGACACAAGCACAATTAGAAAAGAATATCCTCACAAATGTATGTAAAAAAAACAGACAGAACATGCAGCTGCAGCTGCACTTCCTGCAGTCAGGAGGCGACTGGGCCCTCGTGGGTGGGACAGTCACTACAGACGACAGCAAACCAAACGTGCGCTTTAGGAGCAAGTGTCCGTTTGTTTCTCGAGCTGAGTTCTCAGCCTCAACAATGAACTTTATGAAGAAATACTGTAAGGAGACACCATATAAATGTCTGCATCACTGCAACTTAATATATTTTTGCAAACTTTCACAAGGGGTTTTAAACATGACTGTGCAAATCCCTCTGAGAAATTATAATCCTTCCATCCTGAAAAGCTTCACATCTGAGAACAGCAGATCCAAATTGTGTCCGATTTAACCATCTTTTCTAATATCCCCTGTGTTTCTTAACATACGATTTTACTACTAATGTGCTCTATGTGTCATTTAAAATCGTGCTCTCCAACCTTTTTTGGTCCATGGACCGGTTTAATGTCAGACAATACTTGGCTAAAGTGCGTCCAATTTCTTTCTTTTATGATTTATTTTAAAAACCTCCAGCTTCCTTTAACTTTTGAGGATAAAGTTTATATTCCCCCCAGATAAATACATAAAAATACGGATAAATACAGGTAAAAAACGGTCACTGAAACTGGTATTTTCTAAATATAATAATAAGTGGTGGCACAGTGGTTAGCTCTCTTGCGTGTTCTCTCTGTGCATGCGTGGGTTTTCTCCGAGGACGATGGCTTCCTCCCACCATCCAAAAACATGCTTCACAGGTTCATTGCTTACTCTAAATTGTCCCTGGGTGTGAATGTGAGTGTGTATGGGTGTGTGATTTGCTGCCCTGCGACAGACTGGAGACCTGTCCAGGATGTCCCCTGCCTTTGCCCATGAGTGGCCGGGATAGGCTCCAGCAGCCCCGTGACCCCGAAGGGAAACAAAAACGGCGTAGAAGACGAATGAATGAATAATAAAAAAACGCAAATTAATCATCACAAAGACTTTAATATTTACATTAAAAATCTGGTTGCCCAATATTCTTAATTATTCTTATGGTCTGTGGGAACAACTGTCACATTAAATCCATATTTGGAGTAAAGACTCCTGGTTTTTGCCTATTAAATACAGATTTCTTTCATTTTGAATCTAAAAGCTCTTCTTCTGTTTCCTCCTTTCTGCCAGGAGAAACTTTCCAAAAACGTTTTTCATGTTTTGTTAACTTTGCTAGCTTGGGGGTGTAAATTTAGCGCTTTAAGCAGCCGCTTTATGAAGTCACGGACGGAATTTTGGCCCATGACAAAGTGAGTTGCCATGCGTCAAGAATGAGTAGGATGTGGCTGAGGGAATCCGCTCTCTTTACAAAAAAAACTCCCTTCAGAATCAGATTCTAAATAAAACCAAAAATGTGTTGGTTGTGTGTTTTTTTCTTCTCTGTTGCCCGGTACCAACTGTCCCGCAGACCAGTGCTGGTCTGTGGCCCAGGGGTTGGGGACCATGCACTGATCTAAATGCTGAATACAAAAGTAAGCAAAAAGACAAAGGTTTTGTAAATGTTTAATCTAAATGGTAAAGTAAACTTTTTATTATCAGTTGGCTGGGTGAAGGACTGTCACAGAGTCACGAAACCTGGGTTCAATTCATACGGTGTGCAATTAGCCAAAATCCAGTGTAGCTGCTGCCTATCTGGGTCTTCCTGTGCCTTGAAAATACAGGGTTGTACCAGGAAGGGCATCCAGCATAAAAGCTGTCTGCCAAACCACCTGTGCCAATCAGTAAAAGTCCACTGGCTGTGCTGACCACTAACTGGATAAGCCGAAAGGTGAACATCATTTAATGGCAAAACAACTGCCTGTAAAGCCTCAGACCTTCTCCACAATCTGCAAACAGGACCGTAAACCTAAAACCACAGAAAGCACATACATGTGCAGAGCTGTGAAGCTGTATTGTGAGTCATGTTGTCAACTGTGTGTTTTGGTATTGCATGTTATAAAGTAAACACAAACTTGGACATGAAATGGTTTTTGGTTGTCTGTTTGTGTAATGCACTGTAAAATGTGTTGGCTGATGTGCAAACGTCTGTATTCTCCTTTAACATGGTGCCAGCAGAATGCCACATCCTCAACCATGAACCATGAATCCAAATGATTTGTGCTGTTGTTTGAAGTAGAGATGACGGACACCAACTGTGAGAATGAAAACTAAATATAGGACTGCATTCATATTCTTGGTATTAGCCCTAGCATCCAGAATAGTGTAAACATGAATGACCTGTTTCTCATTCAATGAATTCTTTCTGCAGTTAGCCGCTCCTTTCTGTTCTGCCACAGCGGCTCATTTGCATGACAACACATTTCTTTCCTTGTTCTCTGTTGATGGGGTTGAAATTTCTCCTCACATGGTACATCCACAGCAGCCAGCGGGATTGGGACGAGTGTGTGTGTCTGTTGATCAAACACCTCACTGAAAAAAAAAAACCCTCAATGGAGTTAAAGCCTTGGTCACATGCACAGGTCGACCCCCCGTACGGGGTGCTGCAGGTTTCAGGGCTGCCTGGGCCTATAGAGGGCCGTAGATAGCTGTGGCTGCATCTTAAGTGTGTGTGTGTGTGTGTGGGGGGGGGGGGGGGCACAGGTGTGTCTTGAAGTTTCCTTGTGACTCGTGTGACCACCTTATGGGACATCATGAAAATGGAACATGCCATTGTTGTGTGTGCTAAGTGTATCGTGCAGTATTTGTACAAATAGTGGAAGTTACATGCACTTGTGACGTACAGGTGATGTTGTTGTACATTGTCCTTACGCCACACTCTGACCAGATGCGAGTACTGGCTAATGACCACACGCAAATGTGTGGACGTGATATGCAAGTTCTTATGAGATGCCCATAGGATGTCCACACAAACTACTCTGTGATTTTCTAATTTTCTGATTTTTTACAGCCAGAATGAACACAAAAGGTGCGCAAAGAGCTCACACCTTTCCTCTGAACAACTCCCTGCACAGAATGTGGCAGGGACAGAAAAAATGAAAAATCTGTACAACAGGCTTGCGTCTCACCTACTTCGCCCTTACTTACCCTTACATGTTGGTTAAGTGTTTACCACAACCTGATGACTGCAGCATGCCTGTAGAAAAGAATGTGAATGAACATTTTTGCCTTACCGTGTTGTACAACTTTGATATTTTCTCCACAGCTGTCTGCGGGTGGAGAGGATTCAATCAGCATCCTGTGGTAGGTGGAAAACTACCGCCTGATATGGTCAGAGGGATGGAACCTGACATTATCACAAATTACTGCATACTTGGGTAAAACATTTTGATTCAGGTCCCTTTCATCATCAGATGACATTTTAGAGGTTGATTCAGCATTTGTAGAGATGCTGGGTGGTGTACGGCCCCAAAACAGGCAAAAAAAAAAAAAAAATAGCTTATCAAGGTCTAAAGCAGAAACATTTATGAGACAGTGTTCTGCTGAATTTTGCCCTATTCAGTTTAAATCAACTGCAAGACCACTGCTTGACTGTACATCCGCCCCCTGGTCCTCGTCTGCACGCATGCAAGTGGGTTCTGTAGTAGTTGAAGTTTTGATGTCCTTCTTCTGGAAAGACCAGAGAGCAGGACATGGCAGTAATCGAATCTGTTGCAAATAAAAGTAAGTAATTAAGTAAGTAATTTTTATTTATATAGCACCTTTCACAGAGAGCGACTCACAAAGTGCTTCACAATGTTAAAACAATAAAAAGCATGCATTAGGACTTCTGTACCTGCAAGAGAGAGAAATGGGTGGAGTCTGGCAACGTTTTTATGGTCGTAAAATCCTGTTTTTGTTATATTTTTACTTTATAGAATAAAATTAATCTCAGACTTGAAAATAACGCCCAGGTTTCTCACACACTGAGAAGTCATATCATTTTTTAGTTTAGATAAAACTATTTCTCTCTGATTTGTCCTGGTTGGGATGTAAGAAGTTCTCTGCCATCCATGACTTTATGTCTAAAATACAATTTAAAAGTATGTTGACTCTGTCACCAGGAGACACAGCGATGTAGAGTTGTGTGTCATCAACATAGCTGTGAAAACAAAAGCCGTAATTCCCGATGACATCCCCAAGTGGCAACATATATAGATAAAAAGGTAGTGGGCCTAAATTGAACCTCGGGAACCCAAAACTGATTTCATTGACCTTTATGGAACACATATTTATAGTTACATCAAATCTTCGATTTGTGAGATAGGAATAAAACCACTTATGAGCAATACCAGAGAGGCCCAAACATCTCAGCCTGTTAAGTATAATGTAATGATCTACCGTGTCAAATGCTGCACTCAGATCCAGTAGACCAGGACTGAGAGTTTCTGACAGTACAAGCTACATCTAATATCATTTACCATTTAACAAGGACCGTCACTGTGCTAAAACCAGATCCATACTTTTCAGAGATGTTATTGAAAAAAAAAAAAATTAATTATGTGGTATGTGATTGTGGACACTACCTTGTGACAAACTGGCGACCTGTCCAGGTGCCCCCTGGCTTCGCCCACAAGTGGCCATTATAGGCTCCGGCAGCCCCGTGACCCCGAAAGGGATGAAACGGAAGAAGATGAATGAATGAATGAATGAATGAATGAATGAATGGATGAATGAATGGATGAATGAATGAATGAATGAATGAATGAATGAATGAATGAATGAATGGATGAATGAATGGATGAATGAATGAATGGATGAATGAATTGATGAATGAATGAATGAATGAATGGATGGATGAATGAATTGATGAATGAATGAAAAAAAGCGCAAACTCAAAGAAGTCATAAACAATGACGTACATGGGGATTGGGTCTAAAAGACAGGTGGTTGGCTTTAACTGAGAGAAAACTTGACTTGGTGCAACACTGTCTAGTGTTTCCACTGAATATATACAGTGAGGCAAATGAGTACTTAAACACCCTGTGATTTTGCAAGGTCTCCCACTTAGATATCACGGAGGGGTCTGATGTTCATGTTAGGTGCATGCATCACCACAATGAGGGACATAATGTAGAAAAAAAATCCCATTACATGATTGAAAAAAAACATTTTTTTTTTTGCATTTCTAAGTGCTTTCTATTTGGGAGAATCCCAGGGTGTTGAAAAATATTTATTTGCCCCACTGACAATGCTGTAGATTCATAAAAACACCATCTTCTTGAGTTAAGAGGCTAGATCTATTAGCATTAATTTCACAACTCTCACATGTAGCATCCGATGTTGCCATGGAGATCCTGTGAGAATCTCTTTTTTTTAGATAGAGTATCTAAAAACTGAAAGAGAAATTTTGTATAGTTAGGTTTGAGAAGTGGAGAGTTCTAGCTTGTTTTAATGCATGACATTGAACATCATTTGCCGTTCTTTAAAAATTTATTGTACCATGGTCCGGGTAAATTCTCGATTCTGATTGGCTGCTGGGTATGTATTAAAAAGTGATATGCCACAGTGATAACTGTACGCCTAAAAAAGAAGTTCCAGTCACATACGTAGCTTAAATGTTCCATATCACTGTGCCGGCTTCTTTAAAACAAACTTTTGCTTCATCCTCTGGACAAAAACAAGCGGTAAGAGGTGAACCTTCTCCCTAAACTGATGCTTTATTTAACCTGTTGTGACAATCAGCACATTTATTGCTTTCCTTTGCCGTTGCAGGTGAGATCAGAGGTCAGCGCGTCATGGTAACGTGACAACGTGCCGCACCAAGCAACAAATAGTCCACTTTCTGTAAAAAAACAAGAATAAAGTACTTAAAACTGATTGAATGTTTATTTCTTTTGAGAGTAACCATGTCATAAGTGGGTTAGTGGCCTTCAATGCATTATCAGAATTAACGCACTTTGCGTCGGATGGTTAAGGCGTCCATGACATGCATTAATTTCTGATCATGCACACTTAGTCGGCCATGAACTGTTACTTAGTGCACAGTAATTTTGTGTTACTCCGCCTCCTCTCTGCTCTCTTGCATTCACCTTCCATGGCTCTTTTTAAAATTTTGTATTATTTTTTTTTTTTTTTGCAAAGCTGTGCCCAAAGTAATACTTTGTCTCACATCCCTCTCCTGTTTTGTACAGTTCAGTTCCCTTTTCCTGCAGATCTTTTGACATCTCTTTGGAATTCCCCATGACTCAGGATCCAGAAATGTCAATACAGCACTGGATGATTATGCAAAAGTCAGTCGGGAGTCCTGGAACTCCAAGACCTTTTGTGCATACACATTGATTCCTGGCAAACGAGTCACAGGTGATGATGGTTACCTTTAGCTGACATTTAAAGCCTTTTGTTTCAGCTTGTGTGCATGTTTTCAGAACAAAATCATCAGGGTATGTCAACTTTTGAACAGGGACATAAGGTTAGTTTCTGTTGGCAGCTGTGGCTCAGTAGTAGGGCGGGTGACCTATGATTGGAAGATTGCAGGTTCGATTCCCACCTTGCCTACCCACATGTCAAAGTGTTCTGTGGGAAGGCACTGAACCTCACCTTACCTCTGGTGGAAGCTTGGTGCCAGTGTTCGGCAGCGGAGCCGCCATTAGTGTGTGAATGGGACTGTGACGGAAGGTAGAAAAGTGCTATACAAGTATACGCCAATTGTCATTAGGATGTTAAAAAAAGTAAACAGATTTTTTTTTAAATAATGTCTTCACCCAACCACTTACTACACAGCAAAAACTGGAGAGTTGAAATTTCGGGGTTAAACAAACCAGAGTTGATTTCCACTCTTGAAGTGTTATTTTAACACATTGTGATTCAAATGGTGTTCAGTGTTGGGGTTATTTATCAGTGTTACCCAAATCAAGCTAATTTAACACTACAGAGAGTCAATGCCCCTGGGCTTCTGCCTCGGAAACCCTGTGCAAGAAAGTACAACGGGCTGACACTCTTGAAGTGTTATTTTAACTCACTGAGATTCAAATAATGTTCAGTGTTGGAGTTATTTTAGCCAAATCAAGCTCACTGAACACTGTAGAGAGTCAAGGCCCCTGGGCTCCCGCCTCGGAAACCCTGTGGAAGAAAGTGCATCGTGCTGGTCATTTTCCATGAGCTGCGGGAGGTTTCATCAGTGCTGGAAACAGTTCTTCACAAGAGGTAAGTAACTGCAATTTATGGGGAAAATAATATTAAATGAAAGTTATTGTATACAGTGAAGTATCTAGGGAGAACTGTATAACTTTTCTACGCTTTTTTGTTGCTGTTAAGCTGCTTTCACACCGGTAGCGGGACCAACCCGTGGCGTTCATGTTATGTAAGCGTTACAGGCAAAACAGAAGGTGTAAATGCAGCTTTACCCGAACAGCTAATAATGCTTCATTTACACAGACGTTGAGTTTCAATATCAACTCAATGTAGAGGATATGCGACGCAATTTGAGCGCAGCACGTTTTCAGCTAAGTTAAAAAAGAGAGACGTTGGCGAGGTTGTAAGCAATCTGGGAATCAACGTGTTCAGTGACTCCATGAGCAGGTGAAGTACAAATACAAAATGGCGACTCGATGTCACTATTTTAATCCCGAACGTCCATCCATCCATCTTTAACCTGCTTTATATCCCTTTTGGGGCCACTGGGTTACTGGAACACGTCCAGATACTGTTGGGCGAAGGTGGGAAAAACCCTAGACAGGTCACCAGCTTGTTCCAGGGCCCATGATGGGGCTGGAGTTCTCCACGTCCGCCCCCGCCTCGGTAGGCTGGTTGGCGGACAGACCGACAGAGCTGCCGCGGCTTGATAAGGCCGCCTGCTCAGGCCTACTGAATTTTATATTTTCTTATTTCCACCGCGAAAATATCAAAAAAGATCCTCTAATTTTATTATTTTTACCTTTTTGAACTAATCTAATAAATAAGTAAGCCTTTCCTGCTTGTAAAAGCTGGATGTCACGTTATCTAGATGATTCAATTGAATAGGGCAATATATTTTTATTTTACTCTTTAGATGTGTTGCAAAAGGCATTTTAAAAGCAAAATGTATACAATTATTTTTTTGTATGTTTGTTTTATTTAGAGCCATGGAGAATGATTTAACGCTAGCATTTACGAATAAGTCAATCTTTGTGTCCTTTAGAAAGATATGGGCTGTCACTTTTTTGTGGGGGAGGGGGTGTTACTTAAGTATAATTGAATTTTAAAAAGCAACCTTGCTTTAATCGATCTCTACACCACATTGTAAAGGTAACTAAATTTTATAACCTAACTCTTGTAGGTCAATTGGTGTCTCTCTTCAGCTTCAGAGGTTCTCAGCTGGTAAACCTTTAGTGAAGGAGGTAAGTCTTGATAGTCATGTTAGCATGGCCACTCGCTTTTTTCCCCCTCAGATTATTTCTTGTTTTTTTATGGAAGGCTCACTCTAACATATACCAGAGTTGGTGATTACATAGTTGACTATGCATATTACATGCCTCACACACATTATTCTGGAATCCACTGAATGTGTTTTAAAAGTTTCAATCCTCTGTAGTGTATAACATGGTTGATACAGGTTTACTGTGTTCATATGAATTGTTTAAGTTGTATGCTATAAAATGCTTATTTATGTCATATTTTCTCTTTTTAGTATGGTTCAGTAAAATGCTGGTTCAGGTTCGTTACCACCAACAGCAGAAATATGTAAAGGTGGATGAAGTTGATGGAGAGCTTGATTTCATGCAACTGCATGAAAAAGGTTAGTTTTTTAAATTTCAATTGTGTAGGTGATTTTTATCCAAATTAGTTTAATCATTTGTGAAGTGAGAATAGTGCTGGCTTAACAGGTGCTCTCAGAAATATCTAATCTTTTCCAGTCATCAAGAGGTTTTGCCTTTCACCTGACGCGAAAGCAGTATACAAAGATGCAACAGGGACAGAAGTTGACGAAGACATTTTCAATGACCTTGTCAGCCAATGCAGCGTTGTTTTAACAGTTTTCCCAAGTGATGGTAAGAAATGTAAAGGGTCAGTTACATGAAGCAATTCAGTGTCAAATGGTGGAACCTGAATTCTCAAATCAGTCTACAGAAGAAAAAAAAACAATTTGTAGTATTATGTGGAATCCAACAAGATGCAAAAAAATTTGCCACATGTGAGTAAAGCTGTCTTTTTTTTTATTTCTGAATTTTATTTTTTCTCCTAGAGTTTACCGATTGCTCCTTGTCCTCTCCATCTGAATGGTCTGACTCAAGCTTCAGTTCAAGTGCAAGTGCATCAACTATACTTCTAGATGAGATCCCAAGGAAAAAATCAAGAGTTAAAGGAACAATCAATGCAGTTTCTGCAAAAAAGGTTGTAACAAAGCTCATTTATCTTTAATTGTCAACATTTGTTATTTTCCGTTTAATTACAATTTTTGTCTTCTCTAAGTTGATCGAAGCTGTACTCGGAACCAGTTCAGGTGGTGAGGAGGTCCTTGAAGAATATCACACATCACAGACTCTTAAAGATTCTACCAGAAGAAAGCTGGTCAATATAATAGTGGCCCACATGATTGATAAACACAGGTAAATGTACCCAGTTTTTGTACACTTAAAAAAAAGAATCAAAACTGTTTAGCTATTACTATAGTAATCCCGATTGAATCTCTTCCCAGACATCTCCCCACCAAAGCTGTTAGAGAAGAATATGCTCTTGGGATAGTGACACTTTTTCCATCCCTGAAAGACCCATACTCCAAGAAAGGCTATGTATATATAATTATAATTGTAATATTTGTTGAGATAGTATTTATGTTTTGTATTGTTGGGTTCTGGGTGGGCATTTTGATTTCTGGTATTCTTAAAAATGACAGACAATGCACAATAAGTGTTAATGTATTTCCATTTCAGGAACACTTCTATGATGCTGCAAGCAGTACAGGATACATTTCTTGGCGTCTTAAGACCATCCAGAGAAAGATTCGACGAGAATCTACCACTTCAAATAGCCTCACTGGCCTTTCTCAAGGACAAGGTACCTTAATACATCTGCAAACTGGTTACCTTATGTCAGCTACTGTAGTAGAAGAGAACAAAGAGGGTTTTAGGTTTGCATGCCGTCACCTCTTTCACAAAAGTAGTTTGTTTGTCTGACATAAGAAAGCCACTTTCCTCTAACTAGATTGGTTGAACATTTTCTTGGAATAACTTTAATTATATATGTATTTTTTTTTCATTTACCTATCTGATCAGCAACTAGGACCTGATTTCTGTGAAGTGTATGTGTTCTTTTCCTCAGGGGGCCCTACATTCCAGAGATCTGTTGTAGTTGAGGAGCAGCAGCTGGATGGAGATGCTTGTCAGGAGGCAATGTCAACCATGCCACAGACACTACACTAATTTTTCGAAAGATGAGAGAGACGTTTCAGCATCGGCAAAAACTCGTCAATGACTCAGACAAAGCGCTTGACATCCTGTCGATCTTCCCAAGATTCCTGGATTCCAAAGGATTGGTAAGTATGCAGTGGTATGTTGAGAACTACTTGAAGTGTTGTGCTGAATGTGTTGGTGGTATATTTTCTTTCTCATAGGTGAATCAAGACTTCATTCTCTTGTTTAATGACGAGGTATCCAACTGGCTGCTTCAGCAATGGGACCCGATCTTTAGATGCAACGTTATCAAAGAGGCCAAGCAGCTCACTTCAACACCAGAGCTTCGTCAGCTGTTGCATTCAGCAGAGAGTCCACAAGGCAGTGATGAGACAATGAGTGAGTTTTGCTCTCTAGTGTTTACAATTCAATACTTCATTAACATTTTGTACTTTGTACTGTCATTGTATTATTTATTGCGGCACATATCTTCTACAGACATGCAGAGTTTTAAAAATATTCAACATTTTCAACAGAGTAACTGCTTTTTGCCCTTTTAATGATCATTGTTTTAAGTCTTTGTTATTAATTCATTCTTTGTTCCATAGCTCATGACGCAGAGATGGCCTCGCTTTTGTTGCTGTTATATCTTCCACCACCACCTGGGGGGCCAAAGTATCCAAGAATCAGCGCCTCTGATGCAGTTGAAAAAGTTGACTTTCTCAAGGTAATTTTATATTTGTTAATTTTGATCATATGTAAAACTGGTAAATAGATAAATTAAACAAATTGTAGGCAAGTTTCCTTTAACATAGAATGTTTGTGTTCACTTGTGCAGTGCTATTTCTGACTTGAGTGTCCAATGTCCCTTTTAAACCTCAGTCTTGCTGCACTTTGGAGGAGCATCTTCAGAATCAGCACAACCATCAGCCGTACCTCCTTGCCGTTGGTCGCGAAAAGAGGAACAGCGACAGATTCTATATCTCCATTGACAACCATCTCATCCCATGCCAGGCAAACCGCTCCCTTGGAGCATTTGATGAACTTTTTAAAGCTCATTTTGTTTTCAGTGTGTTTTATGATGGTGCACTGCTGAATTTCTACACCTTTTTGCAGACAACAGTTTATAATATTGATATGGTAAAATGAAGGTGTCACCAAGAGTTCGAGACATGAGAGCCAAACTCCTTATCCAGGAGGTGCTTCTCACAACCCAGATTTAAAGCCAGGACAATTAAAGGCATTTTGATCAAAATGCTCATGTTTTTTGTGGAAGAAAGTTTGTCCCAGCAGTTGATTTCACATATAAGAGTTGAACATGGCTATTATCCTGGACCAAAGTTCAAGTTGTTTTGTTGTCAGCCAAGTTATAGGCTTCAGTTTCAAACTTATGCAGGCTTTAGAAAGCACCTCAACACTGCTCATAGAGGCGTTGAACAAATTGTTTTTTTCCCTCTCCCATCCAAGTCTTTTTATTATTCTGTCATGTAATATGTTTTATTTAACTGCATGAGAGTGAAATATTAAATATTTTTTAAATTACATCTTTTGGGAAGTATTTCATTGTCGGTTAAATAATTTCAACTTTTGTATCGTATTATAGTATTGGATTAAAAAAACACTTTTGGATAGTTTTAGTGTCTTGCTAAGTTTAGTGAGTTAAAAAGGAACTCTGACTGTTAGTTTAACATATTTATTGAGTTAAACAAGTGACTGAATTGGTGTTAATTTAACATTAATTGAGTTAAACAAGTGACTCTGACTCGGTGTTAAATAAGTTAACTATTTTGAAAATGTTAATTTAACTCAAAAAAGTGTGGAGCTATATAAACCCTGAAAAAGTGTTGAAATTGACTCTGTGGGAGTTGAATCAACACTCCAGACTGACTCTGTGTTTGAGTTAAACAAGTGACTCTGACTCGGTGTTAATTTAACATATTAATTGAGTTAAACAAGTGACTCTGACTCAGTGTTAATTTAACATATTAATTGAGTTAAACAAGTGACTCTGACTCGGTGTTAATTTAACATATTAATTGAGTTAAACAAGTGACTCTGACTCGGTGTTAAATAATTTAACTATTTTGAAAATGTTAATTTAACTCAAAAAAGTGTGGAGCTATATAAACCCTGAAAAAGTGTTGAAATTGACTCTGTGGGAGTTGAATCAACACTCCAGTTTTTGCTGTGTATGAGTGGAAATACGTTTTTTTGTTGTTCATATTCATATATGAAAAATAACCAAGAAATTGTGATTTCTTCCAGAATATGTCAATTTATGAGCACATTTGTGTAACTAAAGCCAACTAGCATAAAAGTTCTAATAATGTGACGACCACACACTAGGCAAAGTCCTCGATTAGGCAAGAGCGACAAGTCTTTTTCTTCTGCTGTTCTGTCAAATCTTCAGCAGCTGATGTCACTCAGAACCTTCCACATTCCCTTCCCTCCTCATCATCCCTTCTGAAATGCATTTACTCATCTGCTGTAGTTTTGTGCTCATGTTCAAACCCAGATAATTTCATGTCTTGAATTGGTTTTGGACCTTAATTTACTTGTGGATTTACAGAGTGTTTTACAGATCTGGATCAACCCCCTGTATTGTTTAATGGATTTTTCCTCTCACCACGCCCCTGGTTATCTCAGCTTCTCGTCCTGCCTGGTTCTCTGAAATGTTATCAAAGCCTCCTAAGCTTCTACAAATACAAATGAAATTGGTAAATGACTTGGACAAGGAATGAAAACCTTAGATATTCCAGGAAAAGCCAGGAAAACATCATCATCGTACTTTGAAGAGATTGGTGGCTGATTCAGAGACACACAGGTTGGTTTTGATTTGATTGAAATGATTTATTTCAAGCAATCAAATAAGAATACACAAAAACAATACAATCATCAGTTATACAGTCGTACAATAACTAATCAAACTTAGGATAATTAGACATATTAAAAAATATTGCTTGAAAGGGAGTGGAAGGAAGCGAATTTATATAATCCCACCAGGTTCTACCGTAACAATTTTATTACATGATTTATCTTTATCCGGTTCCAAACTTTTATCAGACAGAATTAAGAATCTTGAAATATCAATAAAGCACATGACAAAGATGAATTACTTAAATTATTTTGTAGAAAATAACTTTAAGAATTCAACATGGCAATGAAGTCTCCAAAATATATGCAGATTATGTTACTTATAAAAGTCATTGATATGATTAAAAAATGATACTATATCAGTAAAATAGACATAACACTGTTTCAGGAATTTTCTGTTATGGTGCCTGTCAGTCTCCTCCCCCTCCCCCTCCTGCTCTGCACCTGACTCCAGCAGCTGGGACCAATTCACCTAATCACCGGCTTCAGCTCTTATGGAGACTCAGCCCCAGTATCCAACGGCAGTTCGTTGCCCCTTATGGATTCCAGCCTCCAATGGTCACCTGTGTGGAAGTCAGGCCAAGCCCTCACGCTCTGTACAGCCGCGCTGCCACCTCCAGCCATGCCTCAAGCCGCAGTCCTTATCAGACTCCTACCAAGCCACGACCATCTCTCCTGGAAGGAAAATAAAAAACTCTTACTCACCTCTCACCTACCTGTGTCCTCCTTCTGGGTTTCAGCATCTTGGTCTGTCCATCCTACATATCATGACATTTTCATAGCAAAATTTGATCAAGTATCAAAAGTTAAAAATATGTGCAAAATTATGCTACATTAGGAAAAATCATGAATCAACTTATCAATTATTTTTGGGAGCAAGTGAAGTAATATCATTAAAAGTCAATCAATTTAACCATTTTCAATAATTGATTAATTATTTGCTTTGTTATTTTTTTGTATTTTTATTTATTTATTTTTTATGATAAAGTAATGCTGTGAAGTAAAATGAGAAGGGTGCAGATGAAGGCAGATTGAGGAAGGTTTCTGTCAGACAAATAGAAGGGATTCAGAGAGCAGCTGCTGAAACAAATGCAGTGGGCCGACATGAAGACTCATTTCCTAACAGTCTGTTCACTGAGGAGTGCCATGCAACCCTGGATGGTCCAGATGGATGGAGTAGTGGTTGGTTAGTGAATCATAGGGAGAGAGCTGGTTGGGCCCTTAAGGGTCCCTGAAGGTGTGACCATGACCTCTGAAAAGTAGGTGAAGTTTCTGACTTGCCACTTTCTTCCGTGGTCCCAAAAGAAGATCTGTGCTTAATGTAACAAAATTATCCTCATACATGACAATGTACCATCTTATACTGCAAGGAATACCTCTGCATCATTGGGTGCTCTAGACATAAAAGGAGAGAAACTGATGGTGTGGCCCCATCCTCCCCTTACCTCCACCCTAGTGAGAACCTTTGGAGCATCAACAAGTAAAATGTGGGGGGAGGGCAGTTAACATCCAAACAGCAGCTCTGAGAGGCTATTCTGACATCCTGTAAAGAAATTCAAGCATAAACTCCAACAATGTACAAATTCAATGGATGCAAGAATTGTGAAGCTGCTCAAAAGTAAATATTCCTTTGTTCAAATGTCCCTTGACCTATTACAATGTTTTTGATTAATAGCTTTTCATTTCAGTAAATATGACCTCATAATGCAGCAAACTCAACAAATGACCATTTTCAGTTCTTTAGAATCTATCAAAAGTTGTGGAACTCTGTTGTACGTACTAATGTGGAACAACACTTCCACTGCTATGTGGATGACACCCAGCTCTATCTCTCCAGCCAACCCAACTCCACACTGCACAGATTAGCGCTGGTTGACTGCATCAATGAAGTCAAATCCTGGTTCACCTCAAACTTTTTAAAGCTCAATAGTAATAAAACTGAACTTCATCTGATTGGCACCAAATCCACTAACTAACTAAACTAACTAAAAACTTCCAAATGGCCTATTTAATGTAACAATAATGTTTTCATGTTTATACATATACATATTTATTTAAATGTGTATGTATTTAAATTGTTGTTGTTTTAACAACCTATTGTATTTTATATACTGTATTTATGTTGTACGGCGACCCTAAGTGCTCAGAAAGGCGCCTTATAAATAAACTGTATTATTATTATAAACAATGACATTTGAAGTAAAAAGGAAGCAGTGCAAATACAAAAACAAACTGAGAAAAGTATTAATAATGGATGTGGAAATACCAGTCATGGCTACATCAAGAGGATGGAACACATAAAAAAAACAGAGAAATTGAAAAATGCTTTTTCTATTCTCTTCCTTGAAGTTAAAGTTTGCTGTTAAGTCCTCTTCCAGACTATTATTTTTTTCTGCCTGTTTGTCTGCTTTCTAAAAGCTGCATGACCTTTCCATGACCTTTTAATAACGGCTCCTAGTCTTGGTGTCAGTGACATGGATCTCCTCTTTGACCAGTTTATAAAGTCAATAGGGGTTTATGGTGACTAGCAAACGTGTCTAAATACTGTCCTTTACACGCTTTCTAACCTGCCTCATATTTTTGCCAAAGTGGATCTGCAGTGCAACAATAGAGCTGATCTACTGCAGAAACATTTGTACAATATGAACCAAGAAGATAAAAAACTCCACCCTGCAAGTTCACTCCATGTCAGCCACTGCAGCTCATGCCACGCCTTTATTTTCAACCACGCAGCTCACTTTTTCTATTATCTCAGCTTTCTGAGTTGTGGTTTTCCCCAGTGTGCATTTTCTAAAAAGGAGGACTCTCACCACATTCCTCATCTTTCCAGAATTCTCTTCTTTGCTGAGGGACAGAATGTCTGTCCATATGTCGGGGGGATTGCAGGTTAAAATCCAAAGTGGGGAACAACAAAGGTTTTAAAATGGGACCAAATGCTTCCTGTAAGAGCTGGACTGGGGGGGTGGGGGTGGGGGGTGTAAACCACCAAATGGATCTTAAAGGGGTCTATGGCCAGTTACAGTTCAGTGGTCTTTAGAGGATGGGTCAAGTGACATCTGATGAGACTGGTGTGAACTCTGGGTAAAGCCTCCCCAGATCACAGAGAAGTGTGCAGATTTCAAGCTTTTCAGGATCCAAGTGACCCACCAGCAGAAAACGTTATTTTTTACATCAGTCTAGAACCCTACAACAGGTTGGTCTTTCTGCTTTTGGCGTTTTTCAAAGGGTGGTTTAAGAATAGAGGTGACTGTTATGTATTGTTTTCAGTGTGTTCTTTAATGTCCCTTTCGGGGCTCCGTAGGTTATACCTCAGGGTGAAGATTTTTTTTTCCATCAACAAGAATTCCAACTGGGTTACGCCCCTTTGCTTGTACAGTGACTTGTGGAATGAATCGTTAGAAGCCTGACTTCACACGCCACACCACTTGATTTCTGCTTAGGTACTCTGTGTGTGTGTGTGTGTGAATGTGTGTAAATGTTTTGGTGGGTGTGGTGGCCCGTTTGAAGTCCTTCCTTGTTGCGTCTGTGTGTGGTCAGACAGACAGAGACTGACAGAAAAACGGGGATGGACTGCGACAGGCCAAACAACAGGTGTGTCTTTTGAACACGGCCTGCCGCCATGTGAATGCCCCCTCTACCTTTAGCTCTGCTGATTCATGTTTTCATCAGCAAAAGAAAAGGCTTGTCCTCCTTGCTGCTGACTGTCTTTCATCTGCGAGAGACAGACAGCCCCTCTCTCTGTGCTTTTATGTCTACTGTCTCTTGCCCTTGATGCTCTTATTTCTTCCTTTAGTTATGACTGGGCCTGAGCTTTACCTTGTTTACAGGCACTGGTTAATCACAGCCCTTCACCCAACAGCACTTTATCATGACTTCAGCTCTGCCTTCTGGAGATCAATATTTAATTTAGGGGTTACTTGAATTAAGATCTTTCACCAAGGAAGCATCTTTCATTTTCTGACATTTCAGTTTTCACTGTACCAAATAAAACATGTATGTTAACGTTTAGTTCATTGAGAGGCTCTGTCAGAATCTTACACGTGTCAATGTAAACTATGTTTTCTAAATACAACGATGTTGACCCTTGTAGATCACAAATGGCCGGCAGCATACTCAGAATTAATCACATTTTCTAAAACAATGAAAGAAAAAGAAAAAACAACAGGCAGAATGGACTCGTGCTGCTGCAAAGGTGACGTCACTGATCCGGGTAGAAGTCAGGGCTGCCGCTCGGCACTAGCATGTGTTTTCTCTGAGAAAGTGTTAGTCTGGTTCATGTCTGTCTGTAAAATTGTGTTTGTCTGGGTGTGTGTGACTCCCATCAGTTGCAGCAGTCGCACTATGGACTATAACAAGGACAGGCTACTATTTTAACCAGTGATTATTCATTTCCTCTATGATAGTAGAGGTGAGCTGGTGCGATGGAAGATTTTGCAGGACCTTTGAGCAAGTCTTTTACTGAATTCAGGTCTTATGTTTACGTCTTCACCAAATCAGAAGGATAAATAACCAGTTTTTAACTCTTAAATGATAAATTATTCTTTTTTTTATCAATTTTTAAACAGGTCAAAGGAAAGATCCAAACAGATACAGACCATCAATACCATCATTTTATCATAAAGAATAGTTAAGACGGTATTTCCCACATTTCTGGACACTTGACACAGAAATAATAAACAATTTTAAACAATTTAAAATAAAATATATTTTTTACATTGAAATTACATTGGAAATTGACAATTCCAAAACAATGAAACTAAATAACAATGGAATGTTTCAGAAAACTAAGGAATTTTCCAGAAATCAAAATGAAATGTTATGAAACTTTACAACATGCATTTGAATGTTGCATTTGAGCTTGAGCTCCTATGGATGACTTATCCCTTTATTTATTTATGTTTTTAATGATCCTGTGCTTAACTGAGACCTTCAAACACATCCTGTATTACATGATTAAATTGCAATCATGTTTTTTGTGCCCTTTTTAAGGTTCAGTTGTTTCTTTTGGTCCTTTAGATTGTATTTCATTTTTAAAATGTTTAGAGAACAAGTTTCTGATCTTATTTCCATTTTCATTGTGACGCATATATATATATAAATAACTTATCACATTTTGCCAACTTAAATGAATTACTTCAATTGGTAACAAGTAATTAAGTTAAATTTATTTAACCTAATTTCTTACGTCTGTAAAACTCAATAATTGTTTATACAACTCAAATTTACATATTTATCTAACTAAATGTCATATTACTCCAATTCCATTAGTATTTTTTCCATCTTAATTAATTATAATTCTTGAACTCTCATATGTCTAAGTTTGAGCCGGCAGATATACTCATTTTTATAACAATAAAAAGAACAATATAATAAGCAAAATGTACATATTTTCAGTTATGAATTTTTCTACATGGTCATTACATCATAGGGCTGTAGGGGTGCTATATAAACTCATCATCCTCTTCCTCCCTCTCACTCATGGTTCAGAGACTTAGGCAAAGGGAATGGTATCCCACAATTCCTTGCGGTGCCGATCTAACAGCAGCACCAAAGTTGCACCTACTTCATTGAATTAATTTGAATGAAAGGAAAATAATTGTCTGAAAACTATGTGTTATTTTTAAACTGACTTAACAAAAAAAAGATTTTTAATGATCTTCATTGACTGCGTTCACAATAACTCCAGAACTTGTTTGTAACACGCTAAACGTTTGCTACCTTAGAAGAGTTAGCATATTCACAATAACACTTAAAAAACAGACTGATCCCGCAAACCATTACTGTGACAACGCTAACTCCCAAACCTGTTAGGAACATGTAAAGGAAACCCAGTCCGACACTGCTACATGTTAACCGTGTTCATGTATTCATAATAACACATAACCTTGTTTGCAACTCGTTTAAATAACATACTGACATTTTGACAGAGCACTGTGTACCTCTCAGAATAACTATAGCACAACCAGAATTAATTCATATATAAAACATTCCAGATTGTAAAGTGCACTGTTTTTTTTAATTAAGGCTTTAGCACACTTTATTGAAAGAAAATACAGTATTATTTTTTTTTCTTGCTCTACAGCCCAAATAAAGCTGTCAGTAAAGCTAAGGCGGTTAAATCAATGCTTTTCTTGTCTTTCTGTTCTGTACACCATTAGAACATGACTTGTTCTGAAATACAGAACTGTAATAACATTCCTGGGATTAATGCCACCCTTTACAGACTTACTCTGTTACAGGAGGTTCTGAAAGGTCTGATTACTATCTGTTGAACCAAAGTGTCAATATTTTTTCAAAGTAAGGAAACTAAAAGACACAATTTACATGGCAAAGAGCTAAGCAGCTCTGATATTCATCACAGCAAAACAAGCCCAAGATGTAAGTCTGCTATTGATTATTGGAATAAGTCAAGTTCCTTTACACTCTTCTGAGTTTAGAAAAGTGACCTAGCCAAACCAAAGACTTTACTCTCCATACTGGCAGATTTGCTTTTTATTAGAAAAAGTTCACACAAACCATGAAATTTGAAAGTGTGCCATCCATTCACAGGAGCAAAGAGAAGGTTGGCACTGAAATAAGTCATATTAATCTTGTGTTGTGGCTTTAGAGAAGATCCATACAACAGATGACAGATGTAGTCATAAAAAAAGAAATAAAAAGGATGAGAGTGTAATTGAACATAATAATTACACAAGGGTTACAGTGTCAACTACCCTGTTGAAAGGTATTATTTGTGGACTCCATGGTAATTTGTTGTGTCATTTAAGCATCCTCTTTATGGCAGCAATCTGAACTATATCATTGTTTTAATCATCTATCAGAAAGGTGAGAACCCTGGTAGTGGAAAACCCACTGCTAGCAAAAAAGGGTAAACAGTAGAACTGATCTTTCTCTGAAAAACGTGTTAAAGGAAGTTGCTCAGGGGTGGATGTCCCTGTTTTCTTAGCAGGTGTGTGTTTTGTGTGGCAGCTTTTTGTTTCTAGGATTGCAGGTACTTTGAAAGCCTTTATTTAACATGTGCGCAGACATGCTCTTTTTCTAGGTGTCACTGAGAAGGTTCAAAGTTGTTCCACCTGCAACAAAGTTCAAAGCTCCCATACCTGCCCCTGATCCCACTGTAAGGGAGCTGGAAGGCTGGGCCTGATGCCAAAGCCACAAGTGGGCGTGGGCCAGCACAGCAGATGGATTTGTATGTTTTGGGCCAAAAAGACTTTGATGATGTTCAGTGCAAAGACCCGATGCGCTTGTTCTTTCATTTAAAGAGCTTGAGAGCTACAGCTAAAGGCTTTGTATTTGTTTTACTGGAAAAAGATTGTTTTGGTGACATCAAGCATACTGTATGTGCAGTAGGATCATCTAATAGAATTATAATGTCTAGGCTGTATGTTTCATAGCCTAGTGTCTAGCTTTAGGATTATCATCCAATATCAAATAAAAATTACAATGACCAACAAACAAACTATACACTAAAAATCCCTTTTGCAGGTTCAGTTGGTCTTGAGAAATTGAGGTTCATGCCAGTTTGAGTCTGTTCATTTATAACGTTCTTCTGTCATAGACTAGGCCAAACCCACTCTGCTTACTCAATGTGCAAAATGATGTAGGCCTGGGCTGTTGGTCTCATCCAAATTTCAGCTTCTACACATGCACTGCATGGATGATGGCATGTATGCATTTATAGGATAACATTTAGTTTGGAATGTAGACAGGGTTTTGCAGACAGAGTACTGACTTGAGTTCAGAAAAGCATGGAAGTTATTTAGTTAGAGGACAGCAAAATGATTCTGAAAGTGGACCCGAGGCCCCTGCTCGCAGCCTGAATAAGAAACCAAGAAGCAATCATTTTAATTGCCAATATCAAAAGATCATGTCACACGTGTGCTGCCGCTGCTTACTGCAGCACCAGAAACACCAAGTGAGAGGGTACTACGGTCAGTGACAAACTGGAGAAAAAGTAGACCAATTAGGTGAAAAAATGTCAATATAATATAGATTATACAGGTTAAATTGCCATTGAAATTGTTAATGGTTAGGTAATGGTATGTAACAAATTGGTTGCTTAAGTGAAGTGGGCCGTGCAGAGTCAGTATGACTAAACTGAGCAAAAGAATTGACATAGTTGAACTAATATCTAAACACTATGATATATCAACTGACTGTATTTTCAGAAAAGCTTTTAATATTTCTCTAAAAACGGCATCAGATGAAGATGACAGTGGAGAGGTATCATTATCTTTTTACTGAATAACAAATAATGATGTTTAGGTCTAAAAATGTGAGTTTAAACCTGTAATCAGATTTGCTGATTACCATCCTACGAGACTTTCAATTATTGTAAAATCCATTCATATTTTAGTTTTCTAAAGTGTCTGTTTAGTAGCGTCTTCTTCTCTAGCGGCATCCCTGTGTGTCCCTGTGTGTGTGTCTATGTGGCCTTGTCGTGCTGGGCCACGGAGTCAGTGGCTCTCTTGTTCTCCCCTAATTGATCAGCAGATGGCACTGACAAATGATGAATAGGGTTGACATTGTATACCCCTCAATACTCTAAACAAGCACACACAGAGCAGCACTCCTCCTGGTGTCATCACTCTTGTTCAACAACACTCTTAACACCACGGCGGCATGGGAGAGTGAGCTCTGCAAACCACAGAAGAGCAGCCGTTCGTGCTTCATTGAGACTCAGAACCAACACAAAGGCACCAGAAAGACAGACAGAGAGGGAGGAAGAGAAGAGGAGATTCCTTACATAGCTTTCTATTTGTATGCACGGCCGCCATCAGAGAAATGAAGGTATCCCCAGATATCCCATCCCTCCCTCTTTTCAAGTGGTATTCAAAGGCATTTCTTTCCTCTTTGGACCTATTGAGGTTCCCCCACCTGTAACTGGATGCAAGGTTTGTGTACTTTTGTCTTTTCTCTCCTGTTTGTCCTTCTTTCTCTCTCTCTCTCTCACACACACACACCCATACAAATCAGAACAGCTAGTATTATTAGCAAATTCTATTGATTTTTTTTTTAATATACAGCCCAACCCAAACCCTAACCTCAACCAACACCGGTTCATGTCTGAGCCAAACATGATTTTACCCATATTAATGGCACGGCACTAAACCGAACCATGGATCTAGATAGAATCTGTCCACAGCAGAACTAGTCAGCCGTCCTCTCTAAAGTATGAAGTTTATGATGAAACTAAAACTTACAAATGAATCTAACCAAGGAAGTCATGAATTTGGCTGCACAATAGGGATGTAAAAGGTACAGACAAGTGTTGAAAAATCGATTGAGCTCTGAAAGTAACAGCAGTTTCGCTTAAAAACCACAAACAAGATATGTTGGTAAATAAGTATAAAATCCATTCAATGATAAAAAAAATGGATTCTGTCAAACTCTGAAGGCCCGTACATACCGGGACGAATTTCGCGCGCGATATTCGCCGATGTTTAACGCCTCGTGACTTAACAAAGGGCACCAATGTGAGTGTGCACACCGACGCAAAAAAACGCCACGTGTCAAAGCGTCACTTTTTAAAAAACACCTCGGGTTTGTTTTTTTGGTTCGACGCGCCGCGTCAAAAACTATACGACCAATGAGAATGGCGCTTTTGCACACGCGTCTGGAGCTTCTGAAGTTACAGTAAAACACAACTTGGGGGCGCTCAAACACAACACTGCCTTTCTGAGCACACATACCAGCAAAGAAGATAGACGCCAAGTAGCGGCTACACTGCCGCAAAGAAATAATGACGGACATTCTAAAATATCCCCGAAAACGCTCATGATACATTTTCTTGTACCAGTCGATAAAACTCACCATGTTCTTCTCTTCTCGTAACTATGGGATGTACCCAAAATCGGCGTCTTTTCCGGCGTCTTTCATCATTCAACAGAACAATAATTTCTTCATCATTGGAACTGGAGCTGGAGCTACTGGTGCTTGAAATATTCATGGTTGTTTGATTCTGACAAGCGCGTAAATACTGACTCTCTTCCTCTGAGTAAAAAGCGACCACCTTGTGTACAGGAGTATTTCTGTTTTACATTAAGCGCCATCTAATGTCAGGGAATGAAATTGCATGTTGGCTCGGCTCATCATCAGCGAAAATCGCCTGGGTGTGAACACAAAAGACGTGGCGAAAAACGCTGGCGAATATTTGTCCCGGTGTGTACGGGCCTTTAGGTTGGGGGTGTGAGGGGGTGTAAGGTTTTCTGTTTGTATCTGTTTTGTCCAAGTTGTTTTGATTTTGTCGCTTAGAGTAAAAAAAAAAAAAAAGAATTTTCCTATTAAATAATCATTTCTACGAACTGGTAATTAATCCCTCACCATGCATGTTTAGAAAAACTCATCCTCCTCTTCCTCCCTCTCACTTATGGTGCATAAAGAATTAAACATAACAGGACAAATAGCTAGACGAAATACAATAAAGCAACGAAACATTAAAAACATTTGGTCAAAAAGCCACACTTTAACCCCAATCCATCCAGACAGGCAAAGGGAATGGTATCCCACAATTCCTTGCAGTGCCGATCTAACAGCAGCACCAAAGTTACACCTACTTAATTGAATTAATGAGAATGAAAGTAAAATAACTGTCTGACAACTACGTGTTATTTTTAAACTGACCTAACTCAAAAAAAAAGATTTATCTTAACGGAAGCAAATAATTAAGTTTGATCAAAGTAAAAAAGTTTATCTTTAAACATCCATATGTGGTCTTATCACCCTCTCACGGTGGAAAAAGTATTATCTGAGCTTCTTCATCCACTAAATCATCTTCAAATGGACACGTCATGCTGCTGCACCTCTCTGAAAACAAACTAACCTTCAACTAAACCTGCTCCAGACCAGGTTATGTTCAGAGCATGAGTTGCCATGGCAACTTGACCTACCCTGAAACATACCTCCATTTCTGGAACCGAAAGCTGAGGTTATCAACTTCATTAGCCTCAAACTTACCGTGAGAGCTAGCATAACCTGCTTTCTGGAATACCCCCCTGGTCCAGTTAGTCTGTGGTTTATTCCACCTATTTTTCTTTTAGGGAAAAATGGGTCTTGTTTCTTTTGGATTAAAATTACACCACTGACCCAGAATCTAGAGTGGTTTTGGGTACTGGTGATTTATTGTCTGTTAGGACTTTTACGCCTTCTGCAGAAGCACAAACACCTCAACAAATTCCTAAACTGTACGGAAAATGGCAGCAGGACAGCAATCAATGTTAATGTGGTATACTTGAAAATCTGGTCCAAGTTAATTGAATAGTCCTGGTCGGGACTGACTTTTTCCAGGTGTGTGCTCACATTGTTGCTGTTTCCTACAGTCCATGTACACACATCAGGGTGTTTGGAATCAACCAAATGATGGAAAAAAGAGCCCAAGGTGTACCGAAAAACTAGTCTTGTAAAGCCCAAGGCAGGTTTTATTGTGTTTCTATCATGTAGAACACGTTGTTTGCAGTTTGATTATGTTGAGCAACTGACATGTGAAGACAGGGCTTCCCTTAGTCATTAAACAGACATGGTTCACTTAATGGTGCCTGAGCATAGAACAAAAAAAAAAAAACATGCTTAGAGGGTCACAAATGTACTCGTGTGAGCGCGGTCCAATTTGTTATGCAGTGAAGCATCAACATTGAAATGATCAGTGTGTTTGTGGCTGTGTTCAAAAACTGCTATTCAGAGCATGAAGACAATACAAAAGTCAAATCTGTGAAAAAATGCTTCCTAAAACGATTTAAAGAAGAAAACGATGACTACTCCATAATCTGCTGAACATCCCTGTCAAGTCTTCATCACTCATCTGACTTAGTGATTTAGAGAGGAACTGAAATTATCTGCTGCTTTTCCTGCCGACTGACCACCTATGGTCCCTCATACTCTGCAGGTTAGTAATGAGGTGGCAAATTATTGTCTTAAGGTTTGATGGAGAGCTCCCCTGCTGATATTTTAACACGCAGAGCTCACACCCAGACTCCCCCCTCAGGCCTGCCCTCAACCCCCTGCCAACTGTAAAAAAAACAAAGCCCCAAACTTTTATTGATGGGACTGCAGTGGTTTTCACCAACTTGCCATTTCCCTGAAGCAGTGTGAAGAATTGTTCCACTCTGTCTTCACAGGACAGTTGATTGACATTTCTTCAGTTCTAAAAACCAGTCAAGGAAAGCTTCATGTCAGGTTAAAAATGCACTCATTTATTTCGTTTCATACACTTTTACAAAAATGCAGCAATTAATATTGTGCATCTGTGAAACAGCCTGTATAGTGTAGAATGCTGTTGATCCTTGCAGTCTCACTGTTTTGCAGAGTTTTAAGTGCAATTCGGGATCCTCTCTGCTTTGTTTCTTTTTAGAAGAGTACACTGTGTTCTGGGTCCTTTGGCTAGAGACCTTGTCAATCAATCTGTGCCGTGTCTCCTCCCCAGATCTACATAAATCTTTGATTGTGAGCATATCTTTGTTTTCATTCTATAATATGGAGCTTATCTATGAAGATTTGAACTTTGAGAGATTAAACAAGAGAGAAAAGTCTAAAAATGTCCATGTCTGTCTGAGAAAAGTGCAGAAAGTGTGTAGTGAGGGGTTTTACAGCCTTAAAACATCTGTATTCATGGATTTGTTGAAGAACTGCAGTCTTCATTTGTAAGGTATCAGAGTTCCCTGTTTTTAGAGGGACAAGTGTTTGCTTTGGTTAAATCAAAGTGTAGGAGAACTGTCCCCAATGAAGCATAAAAACTCCCAAAAATTTTGGATCAATTAAGCTATCGTGGGAGTCTCGAGATAGAGCTTTTCCTGAATGACTCTGGTTGGGGGCTCTAAAAGTCCCACTCTGATTATCTTCTGATCATCCAGTGGCCTAGTATTTATGATTATGCCGTTTTGAGCCAAAATCCCAAAACCTGTGTCGTTTAGCTGGAACTTTCTGCGGAGCGGCAGGAGTTCATTCGAAATTCCCCTCGGAGATGGACCATTAGTGCGGTGTAAGCCTTTCCCACCATCCCTTTATTTACTCTCTCCCGCTAGCTTACAGTCCCTCACACCCCCCAATCTAACATTAGCGGTGCAACAAAAATGGTGAGCAATATTGGAGCCATCCAGTCCAACAGTTTAGATCCAGATTCCAACTCAGACGAGGAAAAGAAAGACGTTCATGGATCTATTTTTCTGACAGTGTGGATGCATCAGAATGGAGCAGAGCAGGGAGACTGTAGCACCTACCTCACTGCTACAGGGCCTTTTAAAACATCTGCTCCTGATTCACAATGGTTTGAATAAAGAAATAATCAGAAATAGAATTTTAATGTTCTATATGTCCTCCATCATGAGAGGAAAAGCTACAAGAACATGTTAAAAACACCAAAAGCACCATTTTCATTGGAGTGATCTTTAAGACGCATATTAGAGGAGGGCTGAACAGGCAGGAATTACTGGTGAGTTAGCAGCTACAGAATCTGTTTATATCAGTAAAGGCGTCAAATTCTCCTTTTTCTTTCAAAGGAATGATGGTCATACCACTAGCTCATGCTTTACTGTCCCTGTGAAGAAATAAAATCATCCAATAAACCAAAGTTAATGTCTCCAAACAACAAGCATTGTTGAACTTGATATGTAGAGAAAATCACCAAAACTCAGACAAATGTTGACATTTTATTGGTAGTAAAAAAAAAAAGAGAATCTTAAAAGTAAATAAGAATATATTTATCACCTGTTACCTTTGAATCCCAGTCATGTTTCAGATATCCTGTAAATATCTATTTTTATTGTATTTTAACCTCGAACCATTTATTCATCCTTTAACCCTGTAGCATTCAGAGCGAACAGCAAAGTAAGCATCTCATTGTAGGGAAACCCGTTTTCTTACTGTACATATGACAATAAACCCTTTGAATCTGGAAGCAAAAATCCAAAATGAAGTCTGAGTGCTTGTGTGACCTTGTCTTGTGCTGTCACAGCCTCCCTTTAATCCCTCTGTAATCTCTAAAATAGTTTAGGCTTCAAACACTGTTTGACAAATATGAGGTCAGGTGTCCTCTAAATGCTGCAAAACACTAATTCTGGAACTTTTTCCTTCTGACACAGCTTCGTCGAGGAAGATTTGACCCCCAGTGAGCATTCTCATGGGAAAAATAACACCCCACCTCTTTTTTGAGTCTCTCCTTTCTCCCCCTCTTCCTTCTTCTCCAATAAAGAAGAGGGACCATAATAGTGGCGAGGCCGATCTGTTTGATCCCCATGCCGTGCTATCTTCAGTTTTCCCCATTCAGCCCATGCGGACGGGGATCAATGGAGTGGACCTGTCTGCCCAAAAGGACAAAAGTCCCCTGATAATTGCTGCCACATCAAATGAAGAGGGACATCCCAAATAGGAGCCCTTAGATTGATGGAGAGGGGGAGAGGGAGGAAAAAAGGAGTTATTCTTGAAGCTCTCCACTGGTTTCACTCTCATTATTTCTCAGTCTTTGTTACACATCAGCTTACAAAGTCTGTTTATTTAGGAGAGGAAATAATCACTGAAAGTTATTTGCTTTTTTTGTAAAATATGTAACAAGAAACACGTCTGCCATCCTTGTAAACTTGTTGCTGAATTGTTGAGAGGCACTGATGACTGAAATCATCAACTGGAACCAAGTACTGCAGTCTATAGAAAAGCTGTCTGAATGTCCTCCTGCTGGTGGATACTGGAAAAAAGAGAGTTAATCTTTCTTTTCTGTGGAGCTCCGTATTTGATAGAGGTTACAGAATTAGCTTTTGATTTCCAGGCAGCCATGAGTTTACTGTCATTTAGGAACCAATAAAGCTTAGAAGCTGAAACAGGCCTGACTCGTCCCACATTTTCTGTCAAATTGTCCGATTTGATTGCAAAAGTCACTGTGCACACCACTGCCCTTCTGCATCTCTGTGCACGGAGCTCTGTGCTAGACACTGGATGTCCCTAAAACTGGACTTTGTTTAGTCCAAGCAAAAACCAAAATGTACCTCTAAAAAATTAAATAGTGAACAAAAGCAGGAAAGCATCGAAATATGAAGCCTTCTAAAGTGACAAAGAACCAAATTAGAAGTTTTCTCTGAAAAAAAAAATACAAAACTTTGGGAAAAAGTTTAACATTGGGTCTTTGATAAACTTTTTTTTGTAGTTTAGGTGTTCGATGAGTGTATTTTGGGTAAACATCTGGATTCATCTGTTGATGAACTCACCTGCTTCTTGTTTATCCAGGCAGATCATTAGATGGAGAGGCTTTCTGTGTCCAGTTTCTTTGAAATGTGTTAAGTTTTTTAACTCACTGCAATGCTTTTATGACTGACGAATTTGCTTTTGTAATTTTCTGAAAATCACAGTTTTGCAGCTCTACTTTGTGCATTTCTACGTTGTGATGTTTTATTAACTCGCTGAAATTTTCCTTTTTGACATTAGCATAGGAAATGACCAATTGACGTGTTTCATTAAGCTCTAAAAATATTCATAAATACACATTAGACAGCAGATGGATGTTTGTCTGTATTTATTCATTTTGCTGTGTTGGAAAAGACATGGAAAGATGTTCCCAGATTAGTTCTGCCTGTGCAGCTCCCAGCTATGCTACTGGGAAGCAGACAGAAGCTGACTGCCTGTTTCGCTGGCTGCCCGTTATTGTCCTTCAACAACGAGGAAGATCAGTGGACCAGGACTCAGTGACAAAGGATTTGGAGCCACCACTCTGTGTGTTGTGTTCATGTATGTGAGTAGCTGTCACGGCCCACTGATGTAAGTGTCTCGGGGCCCTGACTGGGTCCACAAAGCTACAAAAAGCAAGAGAGAAAAAGCTGTCACATCAGAGGGTCTTTTCAAAGCCGGCACCACATTAGAGCAAACATGCTCCGAAACTCACAACCCATGTTGTCCCCAAAGGAAGGAAAAGCTTAGTTTCTGCAGAAAAATCATCTGTTTCTTGTTCTCCTTCAACCCCTACCTTTAGCATTTTGTGTGTACCTTTTTTCCAGTTGCATTGTCTTTGTGTCACAGCAAGTCTTTGTTGGGGCCCCTGATGGCTGTCGAGGCGAGTGGTATGGTTTCAAAGTGCTTATTGTTGTGCAGTCTCCACATGAAGTTGGATCATGTTGTTAGGGGTCACAACCTGCTGGTGTTCCGGTGTGGCCAAAATAAGGCTCACATCTTGATCCTTGCCGGCATGTCACGGTAGGCCTTTGAATGCGACAAGGCAAACAGAGCTTTGGACATTAGCTCATCCATCAAGCACACCTAAGGACTGCATCACCCAAGCATGCAGTGCATGAGAGCTCCAAGCAGAGTCAGTGGAAGTTGGTTTGGAACAACGAACCCTGACATGAAGAGCTGCTGTTTATGTACCCACACTATTAGTCTCTGAACTCTAGTTCTAGAATTGAATCAACAAAAGCTGTTTGGGTATCTTGGTTCTGCTGACTGATTTCCACACCTTGTTCTCTCATGCCGCAAAGCTATCTTGTTTACAATAACTTAAGGCTGTGTCACACAACCACCAAGTGTCCACGCATTAAATTTTGGTCTTTCGTGATACATGCATGATTTATGTAGTTCAAGTGTTTTATTGCGCTTGTCATTTGCTGATGTGTGCTGATGTCCGTCAAGGGTTTCTGCTGACGGACTTCATTACATGAATTTGGTTTTGACCTGTTCACAATTTTTGGTCGATTGAGAATTATGCAGTTTATCTCTTGTGCTATCCTATGACCCCACCATTACATTGACGTGTTCTCCCTACCATGACAAAGGTGGATAAAGGTGGAGAGAATTTCATGTAATCCATGGACACCAGTGAAGATCACAAATCATTGAAGAAAAAAGGTTCAGCGCACTGTCTAGTGGGGTCTAGATGACCCAACTCCCAATGGTAAAGTGCCTAGGATAGGACAAGGGTTACACGCAATTATTACATACTTTTTTATTACATAAATCATCTGCAATTTTGCGCGATTTTTCCAAGACGCATAAGCAAATTTGTGGTTTTCTACGACAGTTCCACATATGTCACAGAGACTTTTCACATATACACCACCAATGTGTAACTTTTATATCTCGTTTACGACGTACTTATCACATTTAGATTATGAAATTGATTCAAATTACTAATAAATTGCATATGAACAGCTTTCCGTTAATGTGTTTTTTTTTCCGTGGTTTTAACGTGGTTCATTCCTGATTTCATGTAAAGATCACAGCTTTCCCACTTTTTCCACACCTGTTCACGTATGACCAGTTTTCATCCGTGCACAAAATGTATGTAGTGGCTGTGAGACATGGCCTTTAGACCCTATATGTCAATGAGAAATATCAACGTTTAGAAAAAGGTACTCATCTCAATCTTTTTTGTCTGCCTGAGTACTCACCTTTCTCTAATTTTATTTTAAAATAAGTTCATGGTACACATATGGTGCAACGTTACTAGATTTAGTCTCTCCATTCATAAAACAGGCAATACAGAGGCAGAAAATAAAGGCAATTGCATTCTCTGGTCTAGAGCAAAATATGAGATGTATGTATACGAGATAAGAGCCATTTCGTTCTCGACCGACTCATCGCAGTTTTGTTTAGTCTGCCTTTCTTGTTTCTGTAGCCATAAGTAATAAAGGCTGTGATTAAAAAAAATCTTGAAGCAGGATTATGAATATCCTAAAATCAAAATAACGTATCTTTTCCTAAATAAAAAAACGAAAATTGTCATTTGGATCAACAAATTAGTGTATTAAATAAATGTAACGCATTTCCAAGTAAAAATAATGTATATAATACAAAATGAATTTCTATAACATTTAAATTTGATTTCAGTTTTTAACTTCTGATCAAAACATTTGGATTCTTGATAGCTTAGGCCTATAGCTTAGCCTGTACCATAACACATAGACAGCAGGATTAAGAATGTTACCATACATTTCGTGTTTATCCAAAGAGGATATTGTGTTTTCCACTGTGATTTACTATCTGGACTTGAAAAGCTGTCTACTTTTTGAACTTTTCCTCAAACCTTGGCTCATCTACTGTCAGACTGCTGTGCACCTGAACAAGAGATGCAAAGTTTTCAACAAATCCCCAACTGACCTCCATTTTTTAGTAGAGGATAATAAGCAGTTTACATAATAAATTCAATTAGCTACCCAACCAAAAGAGCACTGTAGTGGTTATTTGTAAAAAGCTCAGTCGGAAGTGTGGGTATTAGGTTTGCTTGAACAAAAAATCCTACTGAAGGAACCAAAGTAATGACAATAGACTTTTTTTTAACTTGAAGAATTACGGATGTAGGAGCCCTCAGAGGTTCATAACTCAAAAGCAAAACAAAGACAGGGAAACAAATTGGGCACTTTGAAAAATGAATTGCTGTTTCTTTTTATTTATTTAACCAAATCCCTTTTTTTAATGAAAAATGAATATAGTACTGCTATAATTTTCATGAGAAGAACATATATAATAATGTAGGGCTTCACAATGTTTCTATTCATTTTAGATATGCTTTTTAAATGTCCTCCCTCTAAGTTTCATAGTTACTGTATTTCACATTTGTCATTTCTCATTGGTACTCAGATCTGACATAAATCTGCACTTAAAAGACCCAAAGTGAGGCAGAAAACAACTGATTTTGTGACATTAATAAAGCAACAATTGAAACTTTTTTTTTTTATGAATGTATGTGTGTTTGTAGTCGGACTTCTACTGTTGTTGCTGCACAAATTTCTTGTTGATACACAATAATAGTTCTTGTTTTAGCACCAGAGGTTCATTACAAATTTACCTTTGAATTGCGGGTGGGACCGCTGGACTGCAGATTCCAGCTCAGACGAGGAAAATGAAGATGTTCATGGGTCTATTGAGGGGCAGCTGTGGTGCGGAGGTAGAGCAGCCCACCTTTGATCGGAAGATTGCAGGTTTGGATTCTCGCGCATGTGTCGAAGTGTCCTTGGACAAGACAGAACCCCACATTGCTCCTGGTGGTTTTAGTCTTTGGCAGCGGAGTGTGAATGTTTGTATGAATGGGACTGTGACTTTGAACACTTTGAGCCTGTTAAGAAGGCAGTAAAGCGCTATATAAGTAAACGACATTTACCATCTAATTTGTGTATAGGTGGATGCATCAGAATGGAGCAGAGCAGGGAGCTTGTGGCTTGGTGGATTTTATATCACACCTACAAGCTTGTTCAAACAGCATTTTTTTTCATCTGTTTCTTATTTACAACAATTTGAATAAAGAAATATTTAGAAAAGCAATTTAATCTTAGTTTTCTATCTGTCCTTCATCATAAGAAAAATGCCACAAGAACATGTTAAAAACACCAAAAAAACAATTTTCATGAGAGTGGGTATTTAAGAGATTTAGGATTTAGATCAATGCTTCTGCGGCACAGTGATGAAGATGTACAGATACCTGTATGCCCAGATCTCTGGCAAACTGAGTTTAGATGTCAAACCACCTGGTGGCCTTGGGGTACAGAGTCTGCCCTGAGACTTTAAAGTTGTTGTCTAGATCCTGTCATCCATGCCATAGTTTTTCCCTTTTTTTCCTCTCATGTTCCTCTGTGTCATCCTTTAGTGTAATCAGGCGCATCATCTTTACATGTGTTCATTTCGAGCCGTTTACCATTTAAACAACAGTGTTCTAAATGTCTAAATCCACAATCAAGTAATTCAAACATACAGCATTACAACTGTGTCTTAAAAGCCAGATAAAGGCTGTCCGTTTGCTGTTTTGTACTTTACTGCAGATTGTGACATAAAATGTTGCCATGCCGTTTGATGATTGTATCGCTCAGTTCTGTTAGCACTGCAACTCCCCAAGAAGTGCAGTGCTGTTCCAGGTGAAGCTGAAACGTGATGAAGGACATTATGTACCAACTCTTCACACACCACCACACACTTTGCTCACCGTGACCATTTTACTGCTTTGTTGTTGTTCCATGATGACTTTAAAGCTAATTTGCGGGTTCTGCAGGATGGGTTTTGTCTGTTTGACAGACAGACAGACAGACAGACACGGTGTCACACAAATGTACACAACAGTATGTCAATCTGAATATATTTCAGCTGAGAACATCACAGCCACCAAAGCATTGACTCCTACTGCTGCAGCTTGTCTTACTCTGCTCGTTACACCTGACCATCCTCATCAGTTCACATTGTTGTCCTATCTGGAGCTTCATCTAATGAGTCACTCGCTCATTATCATCCATCTTGGCACACCCAGCCTGACCTATGATCTTTGGCCTTTCAGTCAATCAAAAGATGTTAATTACCTATTTCCCCTGCTTTACTCATTTTTCTGACTTGTGCTGAAATGTTAAACAATCAACAAAAAGCAGCATAAAGATGTATTTTATCATTGCTATTGCTTTTCAAAATTTCAAGCAAACCCAAACTGAATAAATCAGGTAATTTAACGATTTTGCCAAGTAAAACTTGGGTAAGTAGTGGGCTGATCTTGGGGGGTGGGGGTCACAGGAAGAGTGGGGGGGGGATTAAGGGGCAACAATGAGTTAAATGTTCCCCCTGCAGACCACATGGAGCCCCCCCAAGCATTTATAATTTGTCTAGAGTAATTGGGTGTATGTGTTTCTGTGAGCTCAGGCCTTGCTCTCGTGTCCTGTGGAAGTTGGAGATGAAGGAGCTCTCCAGAGAGAGTGGAGGACCCTAGCTGTCAAACAAGAATCTGAAGACCTCCCAGTAGCCATCAGTGGTGAGACCCTGCCGCTCTGCTTATTCACAGCCCTGCAGCAAAGGAAGGCAGACGGACCCTGAATGTGCTTGGCTGATTCCACATGAGTTCGAAAATGCTTTGGGGAAAAAAAATCAAAGAACAAAACTAAGCCACTGCCGGTGTACAGACTGCAGCCATGAATAGACTTTCACCAGCAACTTTCAGCTTTCATGATTGGCCAAAGAATCAAAAGAACAAAGGATAATTAAACTAAACTCAGTTTGAAAACATGGTTGGGAAAATATGACAGAAATGAGACAAAAATGTGCAATTTTAGCTTTGAGTTTGTAAAGCAAGATTTCAGATAAGTATTACTATTAATGAATATTATTATGTAAAATAATAGAATAGAAGTACTCATATGCATTTTTTTATTAAAATGTGAATTGCGTAAATAGTATTTTTTAAACTGATATGAGATGCACAGGTGATGTGGAAAAGCCCTGGGGGGTTTTCTGAAGGTGAGGGGTCAACAGAGTTTGAGGTAGCTGGAAATGTGATCATCATTTGTCTGTTTAGCATGAAAACATGATTCATCTGCAAACAGGCTTCATTCTGCAGCCTCAACTGACGGTTTAAACTTAGGGCTCACTCACTTTTTTCTGCAGATGAAAATGTATAAAAAAGGATGCACTGCCACCTAGTGACAGGAGCGATACATGATGACGTAGAAGCAATGTTGGTGTGGCTTGTCTGAGAATCTGAGATGCATGCGCTCTTATGAAGAAATTCAATGATGCTTCAGTTGAGGAAGAGGGAACCAGCATGGTCATGAGGCAGCAAGGTACTCGGACAAAGACAACATGGAAATACATTGGACAGCAGAAGCCCCAAAGAACCAATTTTTTTAATTCGGGGGGGGGGGGGGGGGGGGGGTCGGTCTACTATGTACCCCGAGGCCTTATACCTCCAGTGTTCAAAGACAGAACACAGGCACACATCCTCAGTAGCTGCTCCAAGGCACTAAGTGAGGGTTTTAGATGGAGACATGATCAAGTCCTTAAACCCATTGTTAAAAAATTTAGCAAGAGGGTTCAAGGACAGTCAGTGCACCCACACAACAGTCAAAGCCATCAGTTTGTTAAGGAGGGGGGCAAAGGCCAGAGAAAACACCAAAGAACCGTTTTAGTTGCTCGCCTGGACATTGACAGTTGACCTGGAGAGGCAGCTGAAAATTCCACCACACACCATCCATTCCAATTTGAGACTGGACAACATCGTGGTTTTTGAAGTCACTAAGCAGATGGTGTTGCTGAACCTGGCAGTTTCCTGGAGGATAGGATGGAGCAGCCACTGGAGATAAAGAGGCAGAAGTAGCAGGAGCTGGTGGAGGATTGTGGGAGTGGAGATGGGCTGCTATTGTCTGATAAGACCTGGTGCTGACAAAAAGGAGCCATTAGCAATAATGGCAGAGAAAGCATCCAAGTGGCTCTGGCTGAAGAGGGGAGAGAGCTGGGAGCAGCAGAACACCACATGAACACAGGCCGGACCTGATCAGCCTCAGTCAGGTTACTTGGATGATGGCGTCCGTAGTGAGTCTTAAAACACCCTGTGACGATGACTTACATAGGCTAGAGTTGCTATGCTAGTTTGTTGCGTACGTAAAACTGGATGCCATATTCATTGGATAGGTCGAGATGCTCACTGCGGGAGCCGGATTAGCTCGTGCTGGTTTGCGGTGCCTTCCCTCCGCAAAACCCAGGTTCAAATCCGAGCTGCTCCCTGTTTCCTTCTCTACCTGTGCCGGTCCCAAGCCCGGTTGCTTTGAGAGGGTTGCGTCAGGAAGGGCATCCGGCGTAAAACATTGCCAAGCTTACCATGCGACTCGTTCGCTGTGGCGACCCCTGATGGGAGAAGCCGAAAGTGAAACAGGTCGAGATGCTCACTGCTGTGCTACAATTGTACAAACAGGTCTGGAAAAAGAAAGATGTGACTTTCCATAAGTAAATTATACTGTCAACTAATAAAGGAAATCTTATAAAAAAAACATTTTAGGAAGATCTGAGTGAGTTTCCGTTCAGAATATTGAACATTTTGGATGATCTTTTAGTCTATTCAAAGTTAATGGTTGCATTAGATTTCACACTATTTCCCTGATTTCTGGTAGGAACATTAATTTATTTTATTTTATTTGTTTGGAGGATGACCCACTAGATTAAAGCATGCTACTACGCAGAGGAAAAGAAACTAACCAGGATTCCCTCTGTAGCGGCGAGCGAAGACCGCCGGGTGCATATCCCCCACGGCGGTGCGTCGCGAGGGGCTCAACAAGCCCCGGCTGCCCCGTACTTTACAGGCAACCAGGGCCGTTGACTGAAGTGCTCGCTGTGCCCCTTCCGCGAGCCCCGCCTTAGTGCCACGACTGTCCACCGGGTCGCACTGTTCTCAGTCCGCCCTGTGGAGAGACTGGCTCGTATACAACAGGGCACAACAAGTATCTGTTCAGCCACCAATTGTGCAGGTTCTCCCACTTTAAAAGATGGAAAAAGGCCTGTAAATGTCATCATTGGTAAACCTCAACTATGAGAGACAAAATGAGAAAAATAATCAAGAAAATCTCATTTTCTGATTTTAAGGGATTTATCTGTAAATTTTTGTGGAAAATATTCCATATTTTGGTCAATAACCAAAGTTCAACTCAATATTATACTGTATAACCTTTGTTGGCAATGACTGCAGTCAAACGTTGTCTGTAAGTCTTCACAATGTTTCCACAAACTGCTGCTGCTATTTTGGCCCATTCCTCCATTTAGATCTCCTCTACAGCAGGGATGTTTTGGGCCTGTAGCTGGGCAATGCAGACTTTCAACTCGCTCCAAATATTTTTTATGGGGTTGAGATCTGGAAACTGGCTCGATCACTTCCGGACCTTATGCAGCCTCTCCTTTGTTACCCGGGCAAGAGTGTGTTTGGCATTGTTGTCATACTGAAAGACCCAGCCACGTTTCATCTTCAATGTCCTTGCTGATGGAAAGAGGTTTCACTCAAAATCTGATGTTACATGGCCCCTTTCATTCTTTCCTTCACAAGGATCAGTCATCCTGGTCCCTTTGTTGAAAACCAGCCCCAAAACATGATGTTTCCACCCCCATGCTTTACAGTAGGTATGGTGTTCTTTGGATGAAACTCAGCATTCTTTTTCCTCCAAACAGGACCAGTAGAATTCTTACCAAAAAGTTCTGTTTTGGTTTCCTCTGACCATAGGAAATTCTCCCAATCCTCTTCTGGATCATCCAAATGTTCTCAAGCAGACTTTAGATGGGCCTGCACGTGTACTGGCTTTAGCAGGGGGACACTACAGGGTTTGAGTCCCTGGTGGTGTAGTGTGTTACTGATAGTGGACTTTGTTACTTTGGCCCTAACTCCCTGTACTCATTCACTAGGTCCCCTGTGTGGTTCTGGGATCTTTATTGTGATCGTTGTGACTCCATGGGGTGAGATCTTGTGGGGAACCCAGATGGAGGAAGATTATCTGGTCTTGTATGTCTTTCATTTCCTAAAATTTGCTCCAACAGTTGATTTCTTCACACCAAGCTGCTTACCTGTTGCAGATTCAGTCTTCCCAGCCTGGTGCAGGTCAACAATTTGGTTTCTGGTGTCCTTTCACAGCTACTTGGTCTTAGCCATAGTGGAGTTTGGAGTGTAACTGTTTGAGGTTATGGACGGGTGTCTTTATATAGATAACCAGTTCAAAATTGTGCCATTAATACAGGTAACGAGTAGAGGACAGAGGATCCTCTACAGAAGAAGTTCCAGGTCTGTGAGAAACAGAAATCCTTCTTGTTTGTAGGTGACCAAATAATTATTTTCCACCATAATTTACCAATAAATTCTTTTTAAAATAAACAACATAATTTCTGAATTTGTTTTCTCATTTTGTCTCTGACAGTTGACGTCTACCTATGATGAAAATGACAAGTCTCTTTCCTCTTTTAAGTGGGAGAACATGCACAATTGGTGGCTGACCAATTGTGCATGTTTTTGCCCAACTTGTTTTCAATTTCCAGAGAAAAGTGAAAAAGGCTTTAAAAGGTTTTGGGTTTTTTGCAACAAACACGCCACCTGCTGGCTCATATACCACATTACAACTGAGTCCATCTGGATTTATTTGTAGTGCCAAATACTTTTGTCTTTTACATTCATTTGAACTTTTATGTTATCTTTTCATTGCACAAATTAAATGATAACTTGACATGTTTTTCATTAAAAAGTTTGAAATTCTCCTGTGTTGTACAGATGGGAAGGATTTAAAAATTTTCCACCAAAAATAAAGGGGTTGTACAACTTGATGTCCACAACTGTTTGATGTGCAACCCCTTATTTTCTTTTTATGACAACTGTGGTGGAGAAATTTTTTCTTCAGTCGTTTTTCAGTCAGATCTCTAGCAGATGACTTTGTCCCAGCTAATTGTATCACCGTCACACCATGCCTTGCACGTTGTGAACAAGCTGTTTGGGTTGTTTCTTCCCACCAGACACAAGACGTCTATTAGATAACTAATATACATCTATTTTTTTTACATCCACTTGTAGATGTCTAACCTTTAGATAAATTTACATGCATATTAGAGACATTTTTAAAACATTTACCAGATGTTTTAAACTCTGGGGAGATGGAAGTCACAACATTTTTTTGTGGACAGCTGCCCCCCGACCCGCTCCCTGATGGGATGGATGGATGGATGGATGGATGGATGGATGGATGGATGGATGGATTCTCTCAGCTACACCTTTGATCACTTGAGCTGTAAAGTTTGGTCAGGGGAGGAAGAATTACTACACTGATAGCACCGTCTTGGTTCTTTCTTCTTAAGGTTTTTTCTTCTTAAGTCATTTCTCTTTTACTTGTGCTTGTCTTTATGTATTTTATTATGAGGGGCTTATTTATTTATTTTTGCATTGGTGTTTTTGCATCCTTGTTTGTTTTATGTACATCACCTTGAGCTGTTTTCTTAACATGAAAGGTGCTATATAAATAAAATTAATTTGAAATTTGAATTTGAACGATCTTTTATTGTGAAATAATTGGTTTTGGGAATCGACAGGGATCTGTTGGTTACATTTCAGTCACTTGAGCGCTAAAAGTAGTTTGGCGGCGTGCTACACGAGTAAAGTTGTTTGTGGAACGTTACCTTACAAATGGATAAAGGATTAGAGACAGAAGAAAAGATGGAAGAATGGGCTATGACTTCAAGACAATAAAGCAACAACAGTAGGGCACTAGGAGTCCTGTTTAAAATATAGATTTATTGCAACATGTGATTTCCCACACGGAGCCCGTTTACATACTCACAACATTCATTGGCAGAATATGTTTTTAGAGATTGATGGGCCGTGGTAAAATCCCCAGGGGTTGACAGGTCCGCAGCCACATAAAGGTTGAGGACCACTGCCCTAACAGACATCTAAAAATATCGAACGTTCAGATCTCTACAGGTAGATGTGTAGCAGATCTCTGTATGAAGAACACTATAGGCCTCTAATAGAGTAGCATAGCAGAGTTGTCTAAGATGCCCAGTAGACATCTACAGTAGATGTTTATTAGTTATCTATTAGACATCTTGTTTCCAGTGGGGAGAAGCTCCTCCTCAGAAGTGCTTTTGCAGATATTTCTTCCTGTTAGCCTTAAGACTTTACAACTCCTCATAGACTCTGAAACATAATTATTGTTATTATTGTTTTAGTATCATTTTTTAGTTTATTCATTTATTATTTATCTGCTTTTTTTTATTAGAGCTATGGTCACAAGGTAATTTATCCTTTGTGGGGTATATTCTATTCTATTCTATTCGATTCTATTCCATTCTAAATAAGACGTTGTTATTATGGTCTCTAACTGGCAAACTTGTATTACAGATTGACCCCAACCCCAAACACTGTCTTTGCATGCAGTGACTCCCGCTGTCCGGTAGGGGGCGGTGCTGTTCTGTCCGTCCATAGTGAACACATTGTGTTGTCATAGAAGAAGAGCAGCAGCAGCAGCGAGGATCTCCTGCCGTCAGCTCTTTAGTTGGCTGCGGAATGGAGATGCCTGGCGCCTACACATCGGAATGACCTGTTTGACAGCATTATTTTAGCCGATAAAAGCAAGTTTTCTGTTTAAACGTTGTATTGTTGGCGGGGCACGCGCTGACGGCTTAGAGACGTCGTCAGTTTAAAATTAATACGTTATTTGTTTGCACTTTCTGTTTATCCTATATTATTTTCTCGATGTTGTTTATTTAAACCTGTTTGTCTTTTTTCTGTCGTAAGATGTGAATAGAAAACAAAAGACATTTTTAAAATCGTCAGGAGTTGTGTTCGTTTTTTCGATCCGTAAAAACTTATTACGATCGGGTGGGCTTTGCGCATGCGCTGAAGCTAGCCGTGTGGTTACCGGTAAACACCACATTTAGGTAGAAAAAGAATTCGGATGCTGCGTTTATATGGAGAGCTCTGGAGTACACTCTGTTGAATCTCCCTCACCGGGTTCCGGTCTAACACCGGGAAGTGGGGTGCCGCGGCACGTGACCGTCCTTCCATCCTTAACCCGTTGTCATTTTACATTACTGTTCTGTCTCTCTTCGTGGTTTTATTTTAATTCCTTGCAGGCCTGAAGAAAACTCCAGATCACTAAAAAGAACGAGCCATGATTTCTCAAAGCAGTTTTACACTCTCCAAAGGCTCCAAAGCGCAGATTTTCTTCCTGACTCTTCTCCATGGTTTCGAGCGTGAAGGTTACCAGGAGGCTTTGAGAGGGGGACTCGCCGTGGTCTGCAGGACGGCCGGCGGCACGGAGCCTCCCATGGAGCCAAGCTGTCCTCTGAGGTGAGTCCAGTTTTCTGCCCCCATTACTGTCTGTCCAGCATTATTCGGCTGCTCCGCGTCTTTAAAGATTGATTGGATCGTCTCATGCCACAGATCTCCTTCTATTACGGGTTTGCCGTCACGTGGAAGTGTCTCCTCCAGCAGAGCACAGATGACAAGTCAAGGTATGTTGCTTGGGCTGTTTCAGGAACTACAAGAAGTTTAGAAATGTCCACAGTCGTGTTGAGCGTTCATGTAAATCCAAATCTAGCTTTATTCATCAAAAGGATATTTTCATGTTTTGAACAGCTCATAGCTTTACAGTTAAACCAAACAGACAAAAAAAGTCAATTAAAACCAACCCATCCCTTTATTCTAAAACATTTTCAGAGCCTCCAAAATAAGAAACATGTTTTTTAAATAATTTAAAGTAGGAAAGTCATGAAATCAGACCTTAATCAACAGCTGCAAGCCTTTAAACAAGCCTCCATCTGAGTCAGAAGCTACACAACCACAGGGAAGACTGCAGTAGACAGTCTTCTGTGCCATTCACAGGGAGGGCAGGCCATGAACGGGATAAGGGTTCAGGTGCATGATGGGGTATGAAAATGACCCATCATGTTCTGTGCATTACACACCCGGTAAACGCCTCCAGTGTGTCCCGCTCCAGCTCCCTGTAGCAGGGGGGATGTTGGTGTCCGCGTTCTAATGGTCGTTGCAGGTGCTGGTGTGTGTGTTTGGGTTTTCAGGGTGCTGTTGTCGTTGTCTTTGTGTTGGACCTTCGTGTCCATGAAGGTTATCGTGTTTTCCTCGTCCTCCCCCCCAGTGAACTGTGTTTCCTGCAGCACACAGACTGTTGATAATCAGGGAGCTC